>JANKOD010000007.1:5802163-5820546 GCA_026284645.1 Erythroxylum acuminatum
AATGATACATAGAGTAATGAGATCCTCAGGACAAGATCTAATATCACTTGGACTAGATGTGACGTAGTCAGTCTAGTAGAAGTTAACACTTTGACCATACTCTGAACCAAGTGGGGTATAGATGGTGAAAGGATGAATTGCATAACAACATTGCATATGGAAGGGTTCGTAGTCAAACCATTAATTTTCCGATCAATTAGGGGTTATGACGTGTTATTAGATACCGCTCTTAACTTACTTGAATTAACACTAACCGGGAACCTAATGGGTCACACACATAGGAGATTCGCAGGATGAGTAAAATGGTCTTGAGTGATGATTCAAGATATAAGAGAGTGTTTTAGGATTGTATCACGATGTGATCGTGGTAGAAAATGTTGCATGGAATGGATTAGAAACAAGTGTTGTTGGCTGCCAATTTGGTCATTAACTTCCCAAAACTTCCATTAATGTATGTTATTTATGGTCATTAACTTCTCATAACTTTCATTAATGTATGTTATTCATGACTATTAACTTCCCATAACTCTCCATTAGTGATGGGGGTTATAGAAGGCAAAATGGTGCAGAAAATAGAGTTGATATTCATGCATCTTGTGTAAGACACAAGAAAAAGAAAGGCTCTTTCGTACACATATACTCTTTTTCTCTATAACTCTCACAAGAGTTCTTGTTTTGCTAGCATAAAGAAAGAATTCTAGCCATCTCCTAGTGAGGTTTCATTCTTCTTTCTTCATGTGAACTTTCATTAGAGGCGGTCTATGTTAATCGTTGCGATTTATGAAAACCCAATGCGGAGAAGATTAAAGAACAAGGAGATCGTCGAAAAGGTATGTAAACATCTTACACTTCATGTTTTTGTTTTCTATATCTATATGCATGAGTAGATCTGATTTTTGAGGTTTCGTTTTATTTTCTGCTGCGTATATTTGATATATATTATGTATGAGATGCATGACCAGAACCTTACACCAGGCTCATTAATAATTGAGGCTGTGGCTCTATGTGCACATTTCCTGACCTTTAAACTCTTTTTCACATTGGTCACTTTAGTCATAACTCCTTTATCTGATCATGCATATTAATGTCATGAAATGCATAATTTCACACAATATAGTATCAATCGTTTTCATTCAATATGTACAGTCATTTATCACATTCGTCGGATCTAAGTTCAGCATTCAACATTCAGTTGAGCACTCATTTTTTCCATATTCATATATAAGTAGATAACACTTCCAATACATTCCTGAATATTGGACTCCTCGAACTATCAATGTTTGGAATTATCACAATCTCATAGGTAACAATTCAATAATTGGAATTTAAACACAAACAAATCAAATATCTTGAGAAAACATCTAGGTTGACTAATAGTATGCTCTAGATTAGCTATTGCCTTGACAATCCGGCAATGTCTGGATGTTGTCCGTCAATTTGTGCTTCTTTATCATGCAATACACACATATTTACACATTACTAACTTGTTTAATCAAATGAGTACTCAATCATATACATGTATATATGTTATGTTAAATGCATGCTCAATTGACTATCCCCGGTATGTAATCTTATTCACAAATCTTGCTTATTCATTCATCATAGCTTGTATGTATTCTATTTGCAATTAGGTTATGCATTAAGTAAGTTTGATTACTCTCAATTCATCAATCATACATTCACCAATCCCTTTCTAGTATTATATTTACAAAATTTCCTAATTCTCATTCAATCATGCCTAATTCATTACTTATATCCTTTGAATCACATTTGCATTCATAAAAACATCCTTATACCATTAACAACTCATACTTCTCAAATTCATATACGTTGATATCAAATAATCCATTCCTTAAGTTCTAACATCAATCAACAACCTAAACTTTTCAAACATTTAACCAATTGATTCAACATTAAAATTAAATTCATTTTAAGCCCTAATCAGATCTAAAAGCACCAATGTATAGTGTCTCATCCATCTATGATTCAACAAGAACACAAAACACAAATTTTCCTCACTTCCAAGCATTTCAATGATCGTGGGAAGAAACCATACAATTCCCACAATCGTGGGATAGGTGAACGAAAAATTTCACCTTTATGTTCCTTCAACTTTTCTTCCAAATTTTGACACCTTCATGATAATTCATCAATTACATCTCAATTATACCTTAAAAATAATTCAATTCCTCATCAATTCATCCCTAAAATAATCTATAACCTAGGGTTTCCATACATCAAGAACAAAACCAATTCATTCATCAAACTTTAAGCACATCTCATCATCAACCCTATATGTAATTTATCTCAATTCACCCTTAATCAATCTTCATGGATGTTATGCTAACATATATCACAATAAAGTAATCAATTACTTACTTCTTTAGCTCAAGGTCTCCTTAATTTAACAAGCTAAGCAAGCCTCCCAAACATTCAAACATACACCAAGAACAAGATGAGATAAAAGGGTTTCAATTGCAAGATGAGGGCTGCGAAATTTTGGCAAAAATTCAAGAGTTATGGAGATTATGTGAGGGTGTTGTTGGTGAGGGGAAAGAAGGAGAAAGCTTAATACCATAACATGAAAGAAGGTGGTTTTGCAAGGGTGAAAGTCGTGGGTGCAAGTGCATGGTGGAGAGGTGGGACACATGTCTTGCCACTTGTCAAATGGAGAGCCAAGTCATGTGTCTTCCTCTTACACTACCAATTGTCAATCTATAACTAGTCCATTTGTCACTTAATCACTAGGCCATATGTCATACAACTATACCACCATTTGTCACTCATTTATTCAAGCCATTTGTCACTATTATTAATGTAACATGTCACCATTTCACAGGACTAATCAACTTAACTTCCCATGTATCATTTTATCTAGCCCTTTAACATTTTTCCTAGACTAGGTGGACATATCACCTTATCAATCACTCATTATAACAATAAATTCCCAATTCACTAATCATTATAACAATAAATTCCCAATTCACTAATTATAATCTATTTAAAACAAAGTTCAAGACATAATCAACACACAATTACATCATAATCATTTAAAATCTTTCATACCCTAGGATATGTCAAATAAGCGCATATACTTTTTTTTACAATGTCTCTAAATCATGATTCATGTATATATGTGAATATGATGCATGCAATGAAATGCACTTTATGAATTCTCATATGATATGACTCAATCTAACAATTAAATCCTTAAGTGTAAAAACGGGTTATTACATAACAGAACCACTTTATGACTTTCAGCTTCCTCCACTCCACCACTGCGCCATTTTCAACCCTCCTCCACTTGAACCACATCACCACATCACCACTTTCAAGCTTCAGCCCTCCTCCACCTGAACCACATCACCATTTTCAACCCTCCTCCACCTGAACTACATCACCATCGAACCACTTTTAGGCTTCAGCCCTCCTCCATGTGAACCACGCCGCCACCAAGTCTCCTCCGCGCATCCAGAATCACCAAATCTGGAATAGATCTAGAACCAAACCTAACCCGACCCAAAAACCTGAAGTAAATACATTGCGAATTTTTGTGTGTTTTCAATTGGACTTTTTTCTGCTTAATTTGTGATTGTGAATGTGGTTTGTTGGAACTTGGAATCAAAATTGTGAATTGGATTTGTGATTTATGAATGGTTGGATACATGAATTGGAATTGAATGAAATGCACAGTTTTGTTTTATCTGATTGGTGGTTTGGTTTGGTTTACGTGGAATTTATTCTAAGTTTTTGATAAAGTTAGTGAATGATACGCACGGGTATGCATGAATTGAAAGTTGAACTTGAAAGTTGAAAGTTTCAACTTTAAACTAAGAATGTAATTGTAAAGTAAACTTTTTAGTATTTAAACTTGAAAGTAAATAATTAATTGATATAATTTTTTGTTACATATTCTTAAAATTAGTATAATAGACTTAATAATATTGGGTATTGGGTAAATAATTAATTGATATAATCTTTTGTTACATATTCTTAAAATTAGTATAATAGTATTGAGCACAAAATTATGCCATTGTCAATTAATAATAATACGACTATGGAGGAGGAGGTCCCTATAATTCTATAGTAAATTAGTAATAAAACTAAAATTTAATAAATTGTATTTCTAAATAGTTAACATTTTCCAAGTATATAGTTGATTTGTAACTCTATTTTTTTATTTGATAAACGCGTGGATTTGTTGATTCTTTCAATTATTCATTAGCAATCTCTTTCAATTAAGTTGTCAAGTTGGTTAGTTGATTGATTGATAATGACAATTGAATTGTTATGCATATCATAGAATAGACCAAGAAAGCTAGCATATTTACTTTTGGATACCACCTAAATTTGTCAAGTCATTGGTCAATTTTATCATAAGAAAAGAAGACTGGTTTTTCTTTTCTTTCACTTTTTTAAGAGACATGAAAAGATGAGGAAACAATAGCATATAGTAGAAAGAAAAATAAGTGTATTTTGAATATTTGTGCAATAGAATACTATAATATAATTAAATGATGGGCAAATCAAATTACTTGTATTCTTCCTTTATGGGTTTGGATTATACAGAGCTTTTGGCTTGAAGTAATATTTAGTTCCAAGACTTAACTCTTGATTTTACTATATACCAAATTAAGCACTTATAGATAATTCATTTATTGTTATTCTCTTAGAAATTGATTATACATGCTAATATAAGGTCATGAAATAGAATTGTGTATGATATAATCATAAAAAATGAGTTATATTACATATTATGGACATGCGTATTGTGTAATTGTGTATGTTGAATGCTTAAATTGTTGGTTTTTGACTTATTGATAAATTGTGTTGGATAAAATTGAATTGTGTTGGATGAAATTGAATTATGTATGATGTAATCATACAAAATGAGTTATATTACATATGATGGACATGCATATTGTGTAATTATGTATGTTGAATACTTGAATTGTTGGTTTTTGACACAAAATTGAATTATGTTGGATGAAATTGAATTGTGTATGATGTAATTATACAAAATTAGTTATATTATATAAGATGGACATAAGTATTGTGTAATGAAATTATGTGTTCTTTATGTTGATATATGTCTTCATTTATTTTTACAGATAAATGGAAAGAAGTTTAAGTACTCCTAATCAAACTGCTTTAAGAAGATACAATGATCTAGCTTGGGTTCATGTTGCATTGGTCCCTAGTATGAAGAACTATACTATTTGTTTGTTTTGTAACAAGCATTTGAACGGTGAAGGAATCACTTGATTAAAGAAGCATTTAGCTGGGGTTAAAGGAGATGTAGAACCCTATAAAAAAGTAAGTCATGATGTGAAGTGGCAGATGAAAACTTTGCTTAAAGAATATCAACACAAGAAAGATAGAAAGGAGAGATTGAATTATGAAATTGGTAATGGAAGTTTGTTTGCTAGTTCTCGTGATGATAGTGGAAATGCTGAAGGTGGTAGTGGTAGTGGTAGTGTTCCTTCCCAGCAATAAGTGAATGTTATAACTAGACCTGATGTTAGGAAAAGAAGAAGGCAGGTGGCGAATTTTTTGCATCACAAACAACTCTTAGGGAGCCTTCAATTTGTAATGCCATACAATCACGAGATGCGGCTCACGATGTAGATCTAGTAGTAACTAGATGGTGGTATATGGTATAGGTGCAGCATTTAGTGCTTCCCAATCATACTATTATCAGCATATGGTAGATGTTATAGCCTCTTATGGTCTGAGATATAAAGCTCTTTAAATTGATGACTACAGAGTTAAACTTTTTAAGTTGCTTTGTTATTGAAATTAAAATTTATTTGCAAAAGATAATAGTGGATTGGGCTACTTATGGGTGTTCATTCATGTGAGATGGTTGGACAAATATGAGACATGAGCCTATTATAAATTTTTTGGTTTATTTTGCAAATGGCTCAATGCTTTTGAAGTCTATTGATGCATCTGACCTTATTAGGAATACTGATACTTATTTGAGATATTCGATGAAGTTGTTAATGAAGTAGGGCCAGAAAGTATTATTTAGTTCATTACTAACAATAATTCCGCTTATAAAGCGGCAGGAAGAAGGTTACAAAATAAGTATAATTCCTTTTTTTGGACTCCTTGTGTTGTACATTACATTGACCTAATGTTGTAGGGGATGCTAGTTATTTTCCTATTATTGATGGGACTGTGTAAAAAGCTAAAAAGGTTACCAAGTTCTTCTATAATCATGCATGAGTGTTGAATTTAATGAGAAAAGAATTAACCAATGGTAAGAATTTGTGTCATCCTGTTGTGGCAAGATTTGCAACGAATTTCTTATCACTTCAGTGCTGTGTTACAATGAAGAAAGAGTTAAAACAAATGTTTATAAGTGATAAGTGGGTTGCATCTCAGCATGTAGGTCTAATGCTAGATTGCAGGTTTCTAGAATTATATTAGAAGATAGTGAATTTTGGTCTCAATGACAATTTGTTATTCGAGTTTGTGAGCCTTTGGTGAAGATGCTCCGCTTGCCTGATGGCGAAGAAAAGGTAATAGTGGGTTGTTTTTTTGATTTCATGGAAAGGGCAAAGGAAGCAATTAGGCCAATCTAAAATATAGGTCTTCTTTGTACACACCATATCTTGCAATCATAAATGAGAAATGAGAAAGAAAACTTTCTTCTCTGTTGTTTGCAATTGGGGTTGAATCCTAGTGTCTATTTCAGACCGAATTTTACAAAGAAAGTTGAAGTTAATAACGGAATGTTGTTAACTATCACTTTATTTTGTTTATAATGTTACTTTTATTATCTTACAACTTACAGTTTCTTAGTGGGATCAATTCAGAACTAGTGTTCTAGAATTGCAAAGGTTTATTTGCAATTCAAATTTTAAGTCAATGTATGAGTGCAACAGGCTGTGACTGGAAGTGTAGCACATTTGAATTCATCAATTTTAAGAAAAGGAATAGATTAGAGCATAAGAGATTGAATGACTTGGTTTTCGTTCGTTACAATTTAAAGCTTCGATAAAGATATATTATTATCATTATTAATTTCGATATAATTTCTTATAATTTTCTAATAATTAAATTTTATTGCTTACTAGGTCTCTTAATAGTATAAGTTGTTCAATAGACCCAATTTGCATTGATAATATCGATGCTTTGGCAGATTGAGTTTCTGAGGAACCGAATTTAGTATATATGAATAACTTAAAAGATAATCTTGGATGAAAAAATATTAGCATATCATTTAGTGCATTGAATTTAAATGATAATGATGATGATGATGACACTCCTCTCAATGATAACGATTTTGTGTCAAATGATAATTAGGGTCAATGCAGTTATAGCAAGTATCCTCCCGTAGACGATTGAATGAAGTTCTAGGTTTTTTCTTTTCTTCTTCTTTAAATTTTACTTATATTTGATGTATATGTTAAATTCTACATTTGCGATGTAATTGTAAATGTTCTTATTTCAGGTTTACTTTTACTTGATTTTTTCCTCACGAACTTTTGTCATAAATTGTAATAGTTTGAAAGTTAAGAATATTTATTGTTCTTTTTATTTGATGTTTTGATATAATTATTATTTATTATATGATAAAATTGTAATATTTTAAATACTTTATATTGTTCTTAATTTTACATTTGTATGATGATGATTTTTCATATTAATTGTGGTTATTATTTATATATAAAATATATAAAATTTATTATTATTTTATATTAATTGTGGTTATTATTTTAATTTTTAGAAATATGATTGGTGTAAACTTATAGAGTATACACTATAATATAATAATGAACTATTTTACGATTTTAAAAAAATTTAGAAACTATTTCATAAATTTAAAAAATTACCCTAAATGATATCCGATATTAATTAATATCAGTACGATACTATACTAAAATTTAATCCAATATTAAAATTGACACAGTATTCGTAACATTGCATGATAGCATAATAAAGAAAGACGAAAAGAAACATCATATGATTGTCATAGGCTGCAGTGGCCATTTGGAGGGAAAAACTCCATAAATTCGAAATTCAAAGAGCAGCCCCTTTCCCAAGCGACAACAAATCCAACCACCATTCACGCAGCCAAACCTCACTGACCGCTCCACTTAACAAAGAAACAAACAAAATAACATTGTTTTTGTTTGTTTAAATACCATTTGATTTTGTACTATAAAAGAACAATTTCTTACCGAAACAAAATACTAAAATATTATGCAAACGTTGTTTGGATGGTCCTGTACGAACTCCTAAGCCTTTTTCTTGTCTCTCTCCTCTTAAATGCAAATATGATGTGTTTTGAAGGCTATATTAAGAGAGAGAGAGCGTAGAGAGAGAGATAGGAAATGGCGCAGGTGCAGGACTTTGAGTTGCCGGAGAAGGTGTTGGCGGTAATACCCATTGATCCATTCGAGCAGCTGGATTTGGCCCGAAAGATTACTTCCATGGCCATAGCTTCGCGCGTGTCGAAGCTTGAGACTGAGATGGGTCGGATGAGGCAGAGAATGCAAGATAAGGACCGGACTATTTACGAGCTGGAAGAGAGAGTTTCACAATTGCAACGCGCTTGTCAAGAGGCTGACTCCCGATTCAAGCTCTCTCTCGATGATAATGTATTCTCTTTCTCTCTCTCTCTCGATGATAATGGTGTTAGAAGGCTAATATAGTGTTTACACCTTTCGTTCATATCTAAGCTTTGACTGTGACAAGGATTTCTCATTTTTGTTTTGGTATGAGTGAAGATGAAACTTTGTGCGGAGCGGGATTCGTTGACAATGACTGTGAAGAAACTTGGTCGCGATTTGTCCAAGGTAAGCTGATGTTCTTATAATTGAATTACGTTTTTATCCACATTAAATTTTCTGAGTAGTCTCTATTTGTGATGCAACTACTTCCAATCACTTTCAGTGCAACGAAACCATAATTTATTGTTTGCTTGGTCACTTATTATTGGTCTCCTTGATAGTTAATAATAGAAGGTATAGGCCAAACAATCTTGATGTCAATGCTGGGAATTCTTTTCGAATGAGCATGTGGATTTAGATTTTTCAATATGCATACCCCCTAAAGCTTGAGCTTAAAAGATTAGGATTTTAGGTTTGGGAAGTAGACTGAAAAGGGAAGTTTTAAGTGTTTGATTGGGTTGATTCAAAGGTTTTGAGGACGAAAAGAACTGCATGTTTGCTTGAATTTTATGGAAGATTTATTGGATCTTATGACTGCAAATGGAAAAGGAGGAGAACAGAAAAACTGTTTCACATAGAGAAATGAAAGAAAAGGGGGAAGTTGAGTAAGGTGATCCTTATTTTTAGGTCTGGAAAGAGCATTCCTAGTTTCTTACTGTCAACATTGAGCCTCTTCCTTCTGAATATGTCCACTTAGTGAAGTTTAGAGCAAGAAAGTATTTTCAAAAGCATATGCATATTTGTTGAAGAGTAACCGAACTCATTCTCACTGCAAATTTGAGGGAGAGACATTTCTTTTAGGTTTTGACATGGTGACAATCAAATCATGTTTTATTTAAGCAATATCTCTCTTCAGTCTACATGGTAATAGGATTTGAATGTTTAAGTCATCTTGGGTTGTTCTATATGTATGAATTCTTATCAGTGTGGAATTAAATTGATGTAAAAATGCTAGTTTGTTATATTCTCTCAGTTCTAAGCCAAAGACTGTTGCATTGAACTCGAGATTACCCCTAGTATGGAGTGTGATAATGATGATAAGTTTGGCTGTGAGAATTCAAAGGATTCATTCTTTATGTTCTTGAAGTTGATATATATCCTGTTATGGTTCCATTTTTTGCAAATGATCTCATTGAAATATTATAATTTCCCTATCTTGGTTGCTAACTGTTGCATTATAGACCGCTTTGTTTGCTGATTCATACTATTGTCTTCCTAAATTGATTTTGATGATTTACCATCTGGTTATTTGGTTAGCCTGACAAGATTACCCATCCCTTCCCTCTTTAGCTTTGTAGAATCTTCACTTTTGCTTGTTTCACTATTAATAAGTTTACTTATCTACAGTTGGAGACTTTTAAAAGACAACTGATGCAATCACTAAATGACGACAACTTATCGGTATAATTACATACTTATCAATTCTATTCGATATTTGTCTTCTTATTTATATAATAATGTACCACAGAAGTGAATGTTGCAGCTTTACACATTTGTTTTCACTTTCCAATTTTAGATGCAATAACTTCTATAGTTTTTGCACAGCAGCAAACTGAAACTGTTGATATTGGTACCTGTGATCAATCAGTTCCCAAAGCCTATCCAGAGAAAGGTACTGTTGATCTGAAAATATGTACCCCTTGATCATTCTATTAAATAATGACTTGTAGCTACATTACCTCTTAATTCAAGAAATATGAATCATTTCTTTCCAGTGGTGTATTATTTGGTCCAATATTTCAATTTCTTGTTTCACAGACGATGCTGCAAATGGCTACCGTACCCAAGTTCCTTTTGGAAGCCATGCTGACGTATCAAAAGCAGCAGATGATGGTATTGCTCTAATCTATGGATATATTGTCACTGTTTTATGTTCTTTGTTGTATTCCCATAAGGGCAGTAATACATTCATTAAAAAAATGGCAACTCATATTTACTACAGATGTTTTACCTGTGCAACATATCATCCATTTTATCATACCTGAACCTATTAAATGACCTAAATTAAGTTTTTTATACACACCCTTGGCCTTGAAAATCCATGTAAAAGGTGGTCTGAATTTTCACTTTAAACATTAAACACTTTATATGTGACTATACACTGACTATTTTTGAGCTTGATGTTGCTTACACGTATCTGAATCATTTTCACAGCTCTGAGTATGATGTTAAGGATTAAAGCCTCTCCAGCTCTGAGTATGATGTTGTTTAGGATTAAAGCCTCTCCTTCTTGCACTCTATGTGCATAGGATTATCAGTCTTGGCAAAATTTGACTGTTCATTTACACAGCTCCAACTAAACCAGTTCATCAGCTTAGCTCCCCCAATAGGAAAGTTTCCTCTTAACAATAGGATAGATTTTGAATTTATAATTAATTTGGTCTTAACTCGACCTTACGATGGACCATTCCTAATTGGCACTGAAAAACAGATGAAAAACTGTTCTTATAAAGCTTCAAATTTTGTTTGTAATTGCACGGGGAAATATACCTGTGAGGGTGGTTAAATTTGATTTTAATCCACTTAAAGCTGATTGTCTTATCAAATGCCTTCAGATTATGCTGCACAAAGATTCTGTATAACCCCATACACCATGCCACGGCTGACTCCATCTGGAACTCCAAAGATTATCTCAGCAAATGTCTCTCCTAGGGGTTATTCTGCAGCTGGATCACCTCAAAGGCTTTCTGGTGCAACCTCACCAACAAAATCACAATATGAGGGACGTACTTCACTTTCTTCCTGGTACCCATCAAGCCAGCAGTCATCAGCAGCAAACTCTCCTCCTCGTGTGCGTTCAATGCCAGGTTTGGACTGTACTACAAAATTGAAATGATTCAATGGTGTGGGTTTCAAAAGTATTGTTGATCTGTCTGGAACATTTCTACTTCCAAAGATTTGTTTGCCTTCGAAGCTTGCCCATAGATTCTTACTCTGGAATGTTTTCTAGCACGGGCGCCGCGGATTGATGGAAAGGAGTTCTTTCGTCAAGCTAGGTGAGTTTGAATTTTTTTCAAAATTTTATAGTTAGTTAGGAATATACTGCTGGGTTTGTTGGGCTTTTATATCGACTGATTTGAATAATTTCTGATGACAGGACTCGCTTGTCATATGAACAATTCAGTGCATTTCTGGCAAACATAAAGGAACTAAATGCCCAAAAGCAAACAAGAGAGGTAATTAAGTTGATTTCCTTCAGTTGTTGTGCATGTTGGGGTTGTTTATCTAAGATCCTTTGTTTTGTGGTATACCTTTCAGGAAACTTTGAGAAAAGCAGAAGAGATATTTGGGATCGATAACAAAGATCTTTATTTATCATTTCAAGGGTTGCTTAATCACAATGCTCGCTAGACATCCACCACTCAGATTGTTTCCTTAATTTGGTATGCTCATTTTTGCTGATCCGCTTCTCTTTGGTTGGATGTGTTTGTGCTTATATGCTTTTACAAATCTTTCAGGGAGTATATGATTCACTTTCCCTTCGTTTCTTTTTTTGTTTAGAATATAAAGTAACATGTTCAAATGAATCTCATCTTTTGAATGGCAAAAGAGAAAAGAATCTCAGGGATAACTGTTGTAAGGATCACGTTCTTTGTTGTATTTTCAAATGCATCACGAGAACTACTAGCAATGGAATAGGGTTCTCTCCGGCAAGATGCCATGGTATTGCCAGTCTATCTAGATGATGACTTACAGGGTAACCTCTCCCCCAGATGGGTCTTTTGACATATAATACCAGAAACTATTGAACGTGCTATATAGCACCTGCATGATGATTGAGACCATTACTTAAGGGTTGATATCTTGGGCTCGGCTAATGTTCTGTAGATAGTTTCTTGGGTTGAGGTGTAGAAATGTTAGGAATATATTTTGAGCTGAAGTTGGAGATCCATGTGGAACGAGGCTTGTTACGTTTGTTAAAGGTCTTACAGTGTCTTGTCTGAATTTACTTGTACCATCTCACTGAACTCCTAACATCGAACATCAATTTTTGTTTTCAGAGAAGTATCAAGGGTTCATAATCTTTTGGAGGAGGCCTTGTGATATTTAGATTATAGCAGTTTGGTTTCAAGTAGATTATGGGATCCATTACTGCAGCCATGCTGTTGTGTAAATAGTGATGCTGAGCTGCCCGCTTGATTTCAGTCAATTGACTTCTTGAACTTGTATGAAGGAAATTTCTTCAGTTTGTAGTATCCAAACTATAAGACTAAAGGTTGTTGGTATCATCTCGACTTGCAACTGGAATTAGTGCCTATTTAATAAGATTATGTGATAGTTTTACTAATAATCTTGAACAAACCATGCAATGTAATTTTGTACAATGATTTGATTTGATTTCGGTTATAATTTTATTTTATTATTTAATAATAATAATAATAATAATATAATTATTTAATTTAATTCATAACTATTTTACAATTTAAATTATTTTGAAAATAAACATCAGTAACTAATAAATATATTTAAAATTTAAATATTAAAATAGTTTTTTTTTTAATTTTTGTTTGGAAAAAGAAGCTGAAATTAAATTAAAAATTGCAACATAAAAAATAAAATTTAATATAATATCTATAATTTAGTCTAAAGGTTATAAGAATACTTATTAAGTGCAGTTGGAATTACAATTTTAATTTTGTCTAAAATTCCATTCCAATTCAACAAACAAAACTGACCGAAGCGATTTGATTTGATTTGATTGGGGGAAATGTTTATGTTGGGAGGAAAAAGGTCACGCCGCATGACTGACCCAAGTATATAAATCTACGACCGAGATAGGATTTGATAAATGTTTCGATGTAGTGGCAGGAACAGATACATGTAGAAGAAAAGCATGACAAATCTTTGAATAAAGGTTCGCAGGCCGCAAGCGGAAAACAAAAGCAGTGTACTCTATAGAACAAGAATATATATTTGTTACAAAAATGGAAGAAAAAAAAAAGATAAAAGACGGAATAGAGAAAAAGTGCTGTAGCGATTTTATGCCCAAAAATCAGCTCAGATTCACTTAATCGTTGCAGCCAACATGCATCAACATGACATTGTTGGACCGTGAACATCAAGCAAGAAATGAACAGAGAGGACCGAGGGAATTCTGTCAGATCATGAGGATGATAAGCCTGCTTTTCAAATTTTTAGCAGCCAATGGATTCATGTATATCATAGAAGAAGCTCTGTACCCTCCAGAGTCCAGTAACGTAAAATTATCTCAAAGTAATTGGATCCTTTTGCCTTTCAAAGTAGAGGACTTAGAACTCAGTTCTTGAGGGAAACATAAGTACCATCGGATTTCAGTCTTCAAAGTGCTACAAGCATAATTCACCAGTGCCTGTGCCTGATGATCATAATGAATAAATGATATATATATATAAAAAGATGTAAATTCAGATGCATAAAATTACTAGACTAAAATCGGATCACTTAACAGTTGTTGGTGAATTAGGTCTATCAATAACCATTTAAGATATGTATCCAAAAAAGATTGAGATGAGATGATGATATTTTTCCGATTGTTGGTGCAAGTGGGCACTAAATCTCAGGCTTGCCTGCTAAGTTGGTTGATGGAATATGGATGGGAAAGGCAAGCAGAGGCACCTGATACTAGAGCTATACTGTCTGAATAAAATCCTCATCTTTCTTTCTGACCTCCATTAACCTTCTTTTCACTTTTTGTGGCAATTAGCTTGTGCAATGTTAGAACAATGAGCTACAAGCAACCTCGATCCATATATCTGATTTAGTTACAGTAGAATAGTTAAACCCAGGAATCTTTTTTAAGATAACAAAAGATTGTTCAAAGATGTGCAGATACCTCTTTTTGACCGTGATACCCTCATGAAGAAGTGTTGAGTCAGTAGGTGGTGGGATGCTATTATGATTTAACTGGAATAACTACCACAATCACAACGTTGCTGTTAGCAAAAAGTTGGTTTGAGAAAAGCTGAGATATGTAGCTTGACACCCACTACAAGAAAATTAGTTTTTAGCGATGGACAATTACCGACAGAAACGGAGCCATTGGTAATTACTGACAGAAAATTATGTTCCGTCGGTAACATTTGCAACAGAAAAATATCCGTAGGTAAATATGGAAGGAAATCAATTCGCAAAATTTTTTTGACGGAATATAGCGACGGTAAGAAATGGCCGTCGGTATAAGAAAGCTTTACTAACAGTAGACCATCAGTAAATTCCGTCGATAAATTTTAGTCCCAAATGTCATCATTTGCCTCCAGTTTAGCATTTGAAAAAGAACAAAAACGACGTTGTTTGATTTAATACCGAACAACGTCGTTTTGGTTTAAGCTAAATCCCCCGCAGCATCTTCCCCCCCATTTCCCCTCGTCCATCGCAGTCCCAATTCTCTTTTTTGTCGTCACCGTCCCACCACGCCGCTCGTCATTTGACTGTGCCTCCTTGTCATGCCACCGCGCCTCCTCCTTGCCATCGTCCGACTGTGCCTCCTCCCCGTCGTCAAACCACGCCACCTCCTCGTCATCGTCAGATCTACTTCAGGTATTGTTTAAACGTCGTCACCTTTTTGTGTTTTAATTCCAATGATATCAAGATACTTCTAAAGGTATATGAAGATTTCTTTGATGAAATTTTTTCTTTTGAAGTTAGAAATGATACATTTCAAGAGATGTTTTCTATACCTTTTGATGTAAATACTTTAAGATGTTTTCTATACCTTTTGATGTATTTGTTATGTACATAGGTAAGATCAAATGTATTTCAAGAGAATCTGGACCATTTTACCTTTGGTAAAGTAATAAAAAGTGATCATTTTGATAAATGAATGACGAATACAGAGGAGGAGATGTAGTTTATAAAAAACAATGATATTTGGGAGTTAGTTGACAATATATGTTGTTTTGAAACCTTTGGTTACCAATGGGTGTTCAAAACCAATAGAGAAGCTAAAGGAAAATGTGGAAATAAAGGAGGTTTCAAACAATATTTTGATGATAACAAAATATAAATCCTACTAATGAGTTTGTTATCATATTCGGAAGCTTTATAGGAACTAGACAAAATCATGGATAACTTAAGAAGATACTTCATGAAGATGATAAAAGAAAATATAAAGTTTGCAACTTACAAAATGAAGATCAAGTTAAGAAAAAAAAATTACGGCACATCGAGGTCATTTATATTTTGTGATATTATTTGTAATCTCATTTTGTTAGTTTGCCAATTTTAAAGACTCACCATGCATAAACATTTTATATCACTTTATTGCATAAGTCTTTTTATTTATTAAGAGGTATTAAAGTCTTTTTTTTAATCAAGAAACCTCTTGATTTTTTCAACATTCTTTAGGGGAATTTTGACCGTTAGTTTAATTATTGTTGAGTTAAACAATTCAAGTTTAAGCACAAAAAGATGTTGGTTTAATTATTGTTTTGTTAAACAATTCAAGTTTTAACAGATTGGAATTGAGAAGTTTGGGTTGTGTTTTATTCCTCAAATCGTGATTAACAGCTGAGAATAAGTTGATGAAGTTGTAATCTTCACACAATAATGTGCCAAGTTATTTGAATTTTTTTGCTGTTCATATATGTATAATGGATTTTGCTGTAATTTTCTTTTCATTAGTTGGCCAAGGCTATAAACACTACATGGATATGATCTTGTATGAAAGCTCGGAGGCTTAATAATAAGGGCACCTTTTAATGGAGTGGGTAATTTAGTGGCTTTAGAGAATGGAAAGTGGCATATTTATCTTGTTGCTGCGACCACTTTGTAGAAAATTGATGGAGATATCAATCATAACACTTTAAAGTTCAAACTATTGCTCATGAAGTTGTTCTATTTATCACGCTTGGTTATGCATATTTGTTATTTTAATTAGATTGCTGATTAGTTCTTTACGTGGAATGTCTATATTGCAGTTATTTCAAAATGTAGCATTTACATTTTAAGTTATCTTTAGTATTCAAAATGTAGCATTTACATCTAAAAACTTTAAAGTTACTAATATTTGGCTTCTTCCCATTCCAAATCTCATAAAGGGTTTTATCCAAAGTTTGTCTTATGTAGACTCTATTTAAACTATAACATGTTGTAGCCATAATTTTTGCCCAAAAATTTTTAGGGAGATCATACTCATTTATCATAGTCTTAACTATTTCTTACAAAGTCCTATTTTTCCTCTCAACGAGCCCTTTTTATCGAGGGGATCTTCTATTAGAAATCTTTCATTCTCAAACTTCCTATTATGGTCACTCCTAATAGATGCAATAGAGAGTTTTTTTTTTCATTTTGAACCCTCTTTACAAATTTAAGAAATTCCCCAAAGCATTCATCTTGTTTAGCTAAGAATAAAACACCAGAATTAGGAGTTGAGGTTTAATTTTACCCTTGGAAGTTTATTGAAAAGTTATTTAGAGTTAAGGTTAGAGATAAGGTCCATGCTTGTATGTCCAAGCCTTTTATGCCAAATCCATACATTTTAACATTTTTATAGTTGTTAAAATGCCATTTTACATATACTTAATATTAGGTGTTGCATCACTCATTTAGGCTAATATGAGAATATATAGCATGATTATGAATTAATTTGTTAAATTTTTAGATTTTTAAATCATGAAGAGATGATCTAAGTCCATAAACTACTATAAGAAAACACTTAACTATAGTTACAATATGAAGATTATTTATTTCAAAGCTTTTGATTCTATAAATTAGAACTTCATTATAGCTTTTAGGATTTCCTATGTAGCTTACTTTATCTAGCTTACTTTAGGATTTCCTATCTAATTTTTCTTAGAAAATGTGAGAAATTGAAGATTTACAATATATCATTTAAGGATGATCTTTTGTTTTCATGTATAGTTAACTATCTTTCCTCCTCATCGTCGCTTACCTACCGTATGTCGTCGTTGTCGTCCTTTAATCATCAGTTGAGGTAACATTTTATTCTTTGATTGTTTGTAACAACATCGTTGAGACTTGTTTGTTACTATTTTTTTGTACTGCTTTGATTGTCATTGTCTTCATTTCTTTGTTTTGGTTATCTTCTTTGGCCGTCAGCTCACCCTTGCTCCGTCATCTTCTTCCTTCACGTGCTTCAGCAACTTCTTCTGTGCATCAGTTGAAGTAAGTGGGTTTTGTTATTTACTAGGTTTTTGTGTCTTGGTTTAATTTGGTATTTGTTTATGGTTTGAACCTCCCATTTAAAGTTGCTGCATTTTTTATTTTAATGAAATGCATCAACTAAAACTTATTTGTGGTATGAACTTCGGTTTGTGGCTTTAAATTTTAAGTATTGTTAATATAAATTTAAGTTTGTGGTATGAACATATATTTGATTTATGATGAGTTATAAATGAATGATTTTAGGGGTTTTGAGGAACTTTAATATAGGATATTGGTTGAGTTGCTACTGAAATAAAGAACGAAAAAGAAATGCAGAAGTGCTATTACACAATATTAATGTACATAATTCTAAGACTTTGTGGAGATGGTTGAATCATTAGTCTCTTATGTTTTAGGAATTTATTTTACTTCTTCATATTTTAAGTAGTTGAGCAATGACTATAAACCTTACCATAATTCTAGAAATTTACATTCCTTAGTTTGCTAGTATATGTGCATTTTCAATAGGTTTGTGCTCCTTTAGATTGTTAAGAGAAACTCTATTATATTAGAAATTGGGAATTCCACTCATCAATTCCATCAAATAGGAGAGTTGGT
>JANKOD010000007.1:5850526-5869356 GCA_026284645.1 Erythroxylum acuminatum
CTAATTTAATGATTCTTAGAGGGATTCATTACCTGGACATTACTATTTGATATTGATTTTTCTTTGTATTCTACTTGTCCTTAGTTCAAGATTGTTTAATCTTAATTCACTTTATTTGTTTAGCTTTATTTTTAATTAAAAACCAAAATTTTGGTTCTTAGGTTAGATAATAAAAAAAGTGTAACTACTAGTAATTATTGTCTTTGTGGGATCGACTCATACTTGCCTGTGTTAGCTATAGCTATGCTATTCATATGAGGTAAATTTAAATATTGACAGCTAAAAAGTAGTCAATTAGTAACCTTCACATGGTTCTCCTCTAGGCTTTTATCAGCCTTGAGCCTTATAATTTCGAAAATAATAGGAAGCTTGTTCTTAATGTTGACATATATGCATACTCCTGCAAAACCTATCCTTATTATTAAGGTTGTATTTTCATTCATACCCAAAGGTTTCCCAATTTCGCTAGCTATGTAACTTATTCCTTTCACACACTAATATTCTTGAGGTACTCTGTGGAGGTTAACCCATAATGGAATTGTTTCTAGTATGCTTCTGTCAAGATTAATACCAAGATGACACATTTTAAAAAGAATAGGGTGGCCTAACATATGCCATGGGCCTATTTTAACAATTCTCGACACATTTTCTTCAATGTTGAACCTAAACATAAAGAACTCACTCTCATTGACCATCTAATTAACTAGCCCCATATTTTTGCAATTAAGATTTGCCATTTTTGTATAACAGAGAATGTGAGCCTCTTCTCCCAAAAAAAAGCCTACAACTATAGTGCTCCATTTCCTTTCTTCAGCTGAAGCATCTTAACTGAAGCTAACATATGATCCTCCTCTTTTGATTCAATGTACTTAAGTTTCCCAGATGAGGCTAAATCACCTACTATAAAGCTCCAGGAAGTTTTCCTAATTGGGAAAGCTTGGCTATGGCTCTGTTTAGCTTCAGGATTTGGTGGAAAGTCCTAGTACTTATAATTGCCAGGAGGGGGAGGGAGTGTATTAGTGATGGGGTTTTCCATGTTTGTGATTTGTTTGCTAGTTTGGTTAGTACCATTTTTTGGTTTCATAGTGAAGTTAGCAATGTTTGGTAAGTTACTAAAAAGGGAAAGTCTGGACGGTTGAGGGTGAGACAACAGTCGGGGTTGGTTGTCGGAGGGAGGGAGACACCACGGTTGAGAGGTTATGTAAGTTTGATGCAAAGACTATTAATAAACTCACAACATTCATTTTAAGAGTAGAAAACTTGATAAAGTGACATAATTTAATTATCAGTAATTTGATGGTTATAGTGTTTTGTTACCTTAATAATTGTATTACACTTAATCTATATCATCTTTTAATTTTTTTAACCAATATATTGAAGTACAAATTTGCTGATTAATAATATTATTCCTATAAGATTGACAGTCTTTGCTATTATTTTATTACTTGACTTGAAACCTTATATTTGTGAAACTCCCATCATTAGATGTAGTGATAATCAATAAAGAAAAGAAATCATATCTTTAAAATTATAAATTTAACCCACTAAAATTCTCTATTGTATCTTGTAATCAAAAGTCGTCCAGTTAAAAGTATTCCATTTTCAAAAGTTGGTCATTGATAACCATTTTTCAGGTAATGAGTTCTATATATGGAAGTTTAGGATTACATGTTTTAATGGTACTTTTATGTAAGTTGAATAGATAAAGCTACGAATTCACCCTTAAATTAGAAAGAATAAATAAGTCTTTAACATTTTGATATTTGCAAATTAATCCTTAATGTTAACCTTCAGTCTCTAACTTCCATTAAAATAATATTTAAAAAGGCAATAGGTTAGACTTGGTCAACCCTCTTAATTTGGACTATCCAAAATGATGTCATTTTAGTCAATTACACTAAAATAATGACATTTTTAATGAAAATTTTTGGTTTAACCCTCTCAATCTAAGCCTAATATGAAATTCAATCAACTCGAACCTATTATATTAACTTTGAGTTAGACCAAGCTGGACCGAGTTGTCCAATTTTACTAGTCCTCGATGACATATAATTAAAATGTAGAATTAATATTTACCCAAAAAAAATGTAGAATTAATGACTTTTTTTAGTACTTAATATTGTTAAAAAATACACTAGAGATGCATTAATAAAACTTAACATGTTAACGTTTAGTACCAAGTTCTAATAGTCAAAAGCTGGTTTGTGAGTATTCGTAAATAATAAGATCAAATATATTAATGTCAGAACGTTAAGAAATTATCTGTTGAAAATTAAAAGCCTGTTCTTACATTTTGCCTAATTTAAATTTTAAGTTTTAATAATTTGAAATATTTTAGAAAAGGAAATTATTGCCTATTTTAGTTAATTTCGTTGGCTCTTTGTCAACAAAGATCGTCTTTCCCTTGTAATGGTTGAAATTTTGTAAGCCTTTTTGAGTCCCTATATAATTAAAACTGTACCGAACTTGTTGGGCAAACGTCCCAGCTCAAAGATGCGACAGCAGGCTGTAAACACTTTTTAAGGTTTACGCTTAAAAGCAAAGTGAGCCTTTTGTTTCAAAAACTTGACCAAACAAAACTCTACCATTGAACCCCGAAAGTCTTCGCGTGTGGAGTTGTCTTACAAGGGATTTCGTTCTACAACCCACTTGCCATTTAAAGTCTTGACAGAAGACTTGCGCAAACAGGACAGTTTGACTTTGACTATTTATACGATTTGACCATCCCTTCGGCCCATTTATAGTCCTCTATAGATTGACTGTAAGCCATTTTGGAACGTCTGGTCCCAAATGCAGAGTCTTTGAAAGAGATGCTATATTATTTCTGATAGCACGGACCTTTCTTTTATCAGACTCGTTCTAGAAGGGAGGAAGCATAGAACTAAAGTCATAAAGCAATAGCCTCTGCTTCCTTTCTCCAATGCAACATTTTTGTTTTTGTTTAAAACCAAAAGACAGACTCCAGAATGCATAACACTCCCGAGTCAAAAGCATGCATGTCATCAATTGAATAGCGAATCAACAAATAGTCTTGGTCTTAATTAACCAAACATTGGTGGATTTGTTGCCGTTTTCTTCAATCCCAACCAAAGTTGTATCTAAGCAACTTGTAATTAACAATATATATTATATTGTGTTCCAGTTTACAAATTGATAATATGGTAAAATTTTCAGCTTAAAAATAATAAACTGGCATGCCAGTCTATTTATTTGCTTAGGATCGAAAGAGAATTACAACAATGAGAACATAACTGCGAAAGCATGATCGAATAGTTGATTTACTAATCTAACTTTTCCAAACTTACCTGCCAATTACAGCCTTATTGGTTTATTGAAATTTCAACCCCATTAATTAGTCTTTTATAGCATGCTCTGTTGACCAAGGATCGATATTTTATCGCTGAGTTGGTGAATTCGTAATTATTGAACATGGTGTCACGTTTAATTTTGAGAGGAACTGTGAGAGTAGAGCAGTGTTAGCTTTCTTTAATCTTAAAGTTTTGTTTCATATCGACTTAAGATATGATACCATTTGACTATCTAATCCTTGTTTCGAACATAACATTTTTTTAATAGTAATTATGTTTCTCAGAGGCTTCTAGATAGTCGTCAAGCATTTTCTTAAGCCTTGTTGCATAAGTCTAAATTATCCTAACATATTAAAGAAAATTATTTTGTGTAACTATTGATGCTTAAAATCTTCAAACCTTTTGTCAGGAATCTCACGTCGGACAAATATGAGAGTATTCAACAATTTATAATAGAGTATAAATTTCACCCTCTTGAGCTGACTTTTGGGGATGAGTTAGGCACTTATAACATGATATCAAAGCCAGTTTGTTTCGATAGTTTGGGGCAGTGCGCAGTTATATCCATTTGCCCAATATGTCCATCAGATGTCCAGTTCTGCTCTGGACTGAAAGGAGTGTGTCAGGAATCCCACATCAAACAACTATGAGGGCATTCAAGAATTTATAATAGTGTACAGACCTCCCCCTCTTGAGCTAGCTTTTGGAGGTGAGCACTTCTAACATGGTATTAGAGCTAGTTTGTCTCGATAGTTTGGGGCAGTACCTGGTTATGTCCCTTTGCCCGATATGTCCATCAGATGTTCAATCCTACTCTGGACTGAGGGGAGTGTGTCAGGAATCCCACATCGGATAAATATGAGAGTATTTAACAATTTATAATAGTGTGCAAATCTTCCCCTCTTGAGCTAACTTTTAGGAGTGAGTTAGACCTTTTAACACCTTTAGAAAAATTGGAACATCATTAACATGCTTCATAGGAATGAACTTACAATTAAGTAAATCTTGTTCTCCCACTTTTGCTAATATTAGACGAACCAGCAAGGAAGAAAGAAGACGTAGTGTTCTAGGACTAGATGGAGAAAATGTACGACCCGAATTTATCGTGTTTCAATCTCTAGACAACAACAAAATATTTCATATGACGCTTTAGAATGTCCATGTTTATCTGTCTTTCTTGTTTAGCAAGTACAGCTTTATGAGAAAGCATTGACTTGTCAGTCTTTTCATCATGAACCTGAATTTCCACTATATCACCTTCATATAACTCAAAAAAAGTCTGTATGTGTGAGTTCTTTCTGAAAGGAAGCTCTCCTCATTCATTGGCTACATATCTTTTATCTTTTCGACTCTCTTTGTTAATAATAGTTCGTTTCAATTTGAGAATACAGAAAGAATAGAAAGTCTTGACATCTAATTTTACCTAGCTTTTCATACAGAAAATTGCTATTATTAATCTTAATTCATGCAAATTTTATTGTTCTTATATGTTCGTCAAAACCATTATTTAAAAATGAAAAACCCGAAGGGTAATAAATGTTGCGCAAACTTTAAGATTTTGTCGGAGTGGCTTTCAGCATAATCAAAAATTAGAAAAATCAAACACATAAATACAAATCAATATCGATATCACTTACCTAGATATTACATAACTCCCTTTATAATAATTTATTTAATTTTCCTATATTTTTATCTGAAAATATAGTATTAATATTCTTAAGTTTTAATTTGACATCATTTTAAAGATATATGAATGGATGAAAAACTAAAGGAACATGATAGAAGGGGATTATGTGATTGCGAAACTATATCACTTGAGGTTGAGGGCAAGTGAATAGTCTTTCAAACATAGTGATTGAAATGAAAAAGGAGATCAAATCACATGGGAGTTTGATCTAATCGATCTTATTTATACAAGAACAATAACTGTGATATCTCACATAGGAGGCGAATGTCAAATCACATATCAGGATGAAAAAAAGAAAAGAAAGAAAGATGAAAGCCTTCGTAAGCTATGAGAAAGGACTACCAATCAATTTCCCAACTAGTTTGAACATGGGTCGTTATAAATGGTATTATAGCAAAAACCTTTGATAGTGCAATATTGGGGTAGGATGATAAGGGTGAGGAGTAACGCTAATGGTGGACAATGGGCTACTTTTGACAAGCTTCTAATTCGATTTCACATCAAAAGATGAGGGAGATTATGTATTATAAATTGACCCTTATGAAATCCCACATAAAAGTTGGGTATCATAATCATATATCATAAAGGGAAGAAGAAGTGAAAGTCATTGTAAGTTCATAAAAAGGACTATTAATCAATTTCTTGTCTAATTATTTTCAAAGCTATAATTTTCTTAAACCCAAATTAGAGTTTTTGTTGAGCAATTTGATATAGAGACGCTAGAAAACAAAAATAAAAATAAAAAGGTATAAAATATAAGATAATAATTTAAGAAAATATATTATAATACTCTAGTAATTTAATAGATATATAAATTAAAAAGTATCTAAAGAAATGAGGCATTTGGTATGCACATTATGCTTCCTACAGACGGGTATACAATTAATTCTTTGGTTATTTGCTTTCGTCAAAATGGGAGAAAGATAGCTAGTGTTTCAGTAGGTATTGTATGTCCCGGGTGCAATCATCTAGCTGCAGTTGTAATCGTTATCAGATTGAAAGTTACTCGATGTCTTCATGAAACTCATGCCATGAATCCTTCAGGACAGTTACTTGCTCCGAAGAATTCAATCTCATTTATTTTCTGGAAGGTTGATGTCCCAAGCCCAATTTTATAAATTCATAATTGATATTTTCCCGGAAAACTACATTTCAAAGTCACACATAATGTAGTAAAGAAGCATTTGAGGTTTGAGCCTATTACAGGGATACCGATAGGGATGGGTCTATATAGTAGTACTAATTTCTTTTTTCTTTTTTGGGTGAAAGGTCAGCATCGATAATTGTGAAGTGCAAACAATAAAAGATATAATGCGCTGAACCTGAATCACGTATTAGTTTTTTAAAAAAAAAACCTAAATCACATATTGTTAATGATAAGTTACCTATGTAACGATCTTCCTTTCTTGTCCCAGTGTAGAACACTTTTGAGTCAGTAATAGCAAGTACATGTTATACATGTACTTAAAAGAGATGAGCATTTTAGCTGATTCTGGGGTTATAAAGGGAATGACACTAGATAGGGTTTTTGGCTTTTATTTTGCAATGCACGTGAATGTGGTAAAAAGTGTACATGTAATTTTTTTCGTGGTGTGACTCCCGGCCCATTTTCAACAAATGAAAAAGAGAAGATTGAAATAGAAACTTCTGCAAAAGTATTCGATCCCTAGTTGCGATCATTGGCTTGGACAATGAAATATAAACATTTACATGTTATATACATAGTTAACATATTACAATTTTAGGGGACCATATTGCCATGAAATAAGGTGGAACTACAAAGACCTGAAAAATAGATGAAATAAAATTTTTGGCTCAAATTGTATTAAAAAGATAGTTGCCTTTTATAGGCCTAGATACAGAGTTTGTTGTAACTGAACTCTACAAATAAAAACAGAAAAAGAATCTTTATAACAAATAATGTAAGAAAGAAATAAAGTAGAAAATAAAATAGAAAAGGCTAGATATCGACCTAACTATTTCTCTCAGATATGGAAATGGATCAAAAGAATACCTTGATCTACTTGTAAGATGAGGCCCAACTCCAGAGGAGAGACTCGCTCCAGAAGCCTGCTCCATAACCCGATCCAAGTCTCCAGAAATCTTTCGTCAGCTAGTTTTTAGGGGGGTGCTTGGTTAATGAATTTAGGAAGAGGTTAATGGATAAGGAAAGAAAAGTAAGTGGTTGGTTGTTGATTATTATTATAAGAGTAATAGTTTGATATCTCACTTTTGGAGAATCCTCCATACCCTCCAATTAGTAAAGGAATGAGTTTCATTCTTTAGTAGTGAATATTTTTAATACAATTAATTAATTAAAATAATATTATTTATTAATCACATTACAATTAATTAAAATATAATTAATTAATTAAAATATAATAAATTTTATTTCTCAATATTTTTTACAAACTAATTACTGCCAATGATAATGGTAATTATTCCTTCCTCTTAACCAACCATCACAATTATAATAATAATATACATTCCTATTACTTACTATATTCTGCTTCCATCTCCTTCTTTGATAAACACAGAATTAGCACAACAAACTTGAAATGCTTATCATGTTCATGGCCAGTCCTCCCACCTTCAAGTCAAATTTATCAATTTTTAATAGTCGCCAGATTTTAAACAGACAACAATCGACAGAACAGTCTCCTTGAATATGCAAGACATCTTTTACGTGTACGAGTCAAATTATGCACATCTATACTTAACTTCTAGAACGCTAGCTTATCATTCTGTGCTGTACTTTCTTTCAAGTCCACGTATGTATAGGTATTAGATATATATTTAATAATAATGGAGATACTTGAAAACGTCATTGAAAGTGGCTAAATGATATAAATAATTTTTTGTCTTAGAATTTGTCTCTCCCACGTACACTAAAATATTTTTTATAGTAGCACTCACACACACGACACATGAACCCAGTCTATTCTACACACGACACATGAACCCAGTCTATTCTGGACATGAGCTAGCGTTGTTTTGGATTTAGTGGCTATCCTAATTTTCGTTGTTTGTCTTCTCGTTTTTCCTGTAGAAGGGAGTTAGGCTTAGAAAAGAGATATAAAGTATACAACACACTTGAATCGTTCTAAACTTTTAGTTTAAATCTAGCTAATGTATCCACTCCTACGAAAATTAAAGTTTCTTCAATAGAAACATTACAATGATAATTCCTGGTTGACGTATTGGGATCGATACATTATCATCATATCAAGAATTTACGTATATGAATATATCAAAAAAGAAATCCACGCATATGTATATTGAGGATATATGTGCATAAATAACGTTACGTTGTTAACAACTATCTTACATAAATATTTAAATCTAAATTTAAAATTTAGAAATTTAAGAGATAAATTTTGAAAGATTGGACGATGAAATAATATATCTTATAAATTTCTATAAATTGTTCGATCGAAGCTTTTAATTAATGTCATCAAGCGAATCCTTTTGCGGTTGGACGAAATTATGAAGCATTCTATTCCTTGCTCAATTATGGGAGCATCGGATCAACTTTGGACCACCCAAAAGACTAAGAGGGCTGCAGTCTTCGGTCGACCGAAGAAGGTTCTAATGAGGTCAAGTTGTCTCTGGCTTCAATTATTTGTCTGTTAACATGGGCGGGTGTGGAATCCGATTACCCAGATAGAAGCTGAATTCGGGTCTATCACATAACTTATCGGACAAATTAAGCTTCAGTTAGGTTTAGTTTGATAATATTTATATAGATACTAACTCTTTTTTTTTTACCAATATAATATAATTAACTTGTTAATTTTTTTTTATTCTTTTAAACAATTATTTCTCAAAAATCAAATGTATAAAAAGGTTCAAATTTATATAGATTAACGTACATGAACTTTTATTTAGAAATTATATATTATACAATTACAACATAAAAATAGGAAATACTTCACACAATATATATATGTCATAAAAGAAAAAGAAACATGATATGTGATCAGTGATCCCTTTTCCTATTTTGCTGTAATCACAAATTATCGTAGGTTTATTCTTTGTTGGTCATTTGTGTTGGCATTAGTTTTTGGATGGTTCCTTTTCAGGTATCGTATGAAAAAAAAAATCATCATTTATTAATCATATAATAAAAAATATTTGCAAATTTTTTGATTGAATTAGTATTAAAAAAATAATTAACTTTTTATAAATGTGGATGAAAACTTGTTTAAAAATAAAAAAAATCATCAACTATTTTCTTATTTTCGGAAGAGTACTTATTCTATAAACAAGGTACAAAAAGATTTTTTATTTTTAAATAAAATATATAAAATATTTGATACTCACATTATTAGTTCTTAGATTTTGAGTAGTTACCACACTTAATTAATAATTTAAAGCCATTAACTCCTTTAGAATAAATCTTAACTCAATAATAATAATAATAATAAAATCTTAACTCAAGTTTTAATATAAGTACTAACATGATTTCATGTGAGAATTTGGAAAAGACCAACTTTTAACTGTGCATCTAAGTATCCGCTTATAACCCAAAACACGTTAAAAATTTGTGGGCACC
The DNA here is from genome assembly GCA_026284645.1 of Erythroxylum acuminatum. Lineage (NCBI taxonomy): Eukaryota > Viridiplantae > Streptophyta > Magnoliopsida > Malpighiales > Erythroxylaceae > Erythroxylum > Erythroxylum acuminatum. Next base: position 5,860,077 of record JANKOD010000007.1, read on the forward strand.
TAATCAAGATCTCTATCGAACATTGACTCGGCAAGAACATGTTTACATTAAGGGTTTACACGATATTACAGGTTAGCTAGTGACTGAAAGGGAAACTGGCATAAAACGACTCTAATAACGATAACGTCCCGTTCAACAAATATAACTCGTAAAAAATGGGAAACAAATTAAAGGACCAAGTAATAAGTTGGTGTAATTTAGGGTACGTAACTTGGTCAAAATATGCGAGTATTCATTTGGTAGGTGTATTCAGTGTGGGGAATGTATTGATGCCATGACGATGATACTAATCGCGTGGAGTCTCGGAATAAGATCTTCTGTTCAATTTTATGGTGTTTTATTGTGTTCAGTGAATCTCAGTCATTTATTTATGCAGGTCTCGCGTAGGCTCTACATAAATAAATGTAAAGCTCGCATAAATAAATGATTAAGATTCACTGGGCACAATAAAACACCATAAAAACTGGACAGAGGATCTGGACTCCTCAAACCCATGGCTCATATTATAAAATTCTGTGATGATGACCCATAAAATAATATTTCAAAAGACTCTTTCCAAAATCCTCTGGACCCCCACCTCAGTACTTAGAGAAAATTCAAGACTTGACCCCGATGGTCTACCAACTCTGAAGACTTATTAAAGTAAGCTTCTTGGTGTTGAAAGTGTGTTTTTGTGACCATTTCCTGTTGTTCTGTGGCCTATATTTGCACGCCGATCTTAAATTGAAGTCGTGAAGAAGAAGCAGAAGAAAATGATGATGATCGGTCAAGAGACTAGTATGCGTACCGTTAGCAACAAGGATGATGATGAAGTTCCACTTCCAGGCTTCAGGTTTCATCCAACAGATGAAGAACTTATCAGTTTCTATCTTCGCCGAAAAGTTGACAGGAAACCCATCAGTATCGAGCTCATCAAGCAAGTTGATATCTACAAGTATGACCCCTGGGATCTACCAAGTACGGTTCTAATTCATCTCTCTTGTATGTATTGAAGCTTTTATATCTCTGCAACTTATATACACCTATATATATATATAGTAATTTGAAAATAAAAAAGCTAGGTTTTGGACTTGTAATTTGTAAAGAACCAAACAGATGCTAGTCAATCTTATCCATGTCTTTTTTCCCCTCTTTTTCATTTCATTTCCATCTTAATGAGGTTATAATCCATGAAACCTGAATAAGATGGTGTCTTCAAGACGGACGAACAACCCCATGCAAATGGAACTATTTAGTTGTTCGCGCTCTAAGTCCGATCTATTTCTTCAAAACTGGAGAAAGTAATTGTATTTAACAATTGAATTTGGTTCATCCTAAGAGTGTTTTCACCACAACTTTAAGGATTAGCGCATAAAATTCACTAGACGAGTGCAGCGGGGATTATGGAATAGTAGCGTGGATTATGGAATAGTTTCCCAGCGAGACACTAAAACTGCAAACTTCCTAGATGCCTTTCTTAAATTGCCTTGGAAGCCTAAGTTTTTCTTTTCTATAAACTTTTTATGATAACTGTGTAACTACATAAAATCAAATTGCTTAGGGCAACAATATCGTATCCCATTACGCAGTTAATTAAGATTACAAAAAAACATAACCCTTTTAAATTGTATTTCTCGATCTTATACTGATGACTGATATGCTTCTTTCAGAGCCCAGCGGTGTTGGAGATACTGAAGGTTACTTCTTCTGTAAGAGAGGAAGGAAGTACAGGAATAGCATAAGACCGAATAGGGTAACAGGATCGGGGTTTTGGAAAGCAACGGGCATAGACAAGCCTGTGTACCCGCAAGAAGGAGAAGGCCGGGACTGTATTGGACTTAAGAAGACGTTGGTTTACTATCGTGGAAGTGCTGGAAAAGGCACCAAAACCGATTGGATGATGCATGAGTTTCGCCTTCCAACTACCGACAGCAACACGAGCAACATAACTCATAGTGTCAAGAACTCTACACCAGAAGCTGTACGAACTTTGAAATCGATATACCTCAAATTTCAAGGTAACTTTAATCATTAACCTAGTTCTTACACTTGTTTTCTTTTGAATGGCACCACAGGAAATTTGGACATTGTGTCGAATTTTCAAGAGAAATGTGTCCTACAGAAAGTACACTTCTGATTGGAGACAATTATCCACCAGGCGTAATCAAGCGCTCGACACAAGCTCAAAAACATGCAGTATGGACTCTAGCAGTCGAGAAAATTATGTTTGTTTTAGCACACCATTCATTCAACAAAGCGAGAAAAAGCCTGTTGTGAATCATCTCAATGAGTGGAAACAGTTTCACGCTAACCAATTGAGCCCCAGCACTCATCAGCAGCCTCTACCTGTGGCTTCAACATCGAGTATTTCTAGCCCTTATGGAAGTGACTTTATTAATTACGGCGACTGGGATGAGCTTAGATCAGTTGTAGAGTTTGCCTTCGGTCCCTCTCTTCTGTGAATATTTCTAAAGGACAAGGATTTGAAATTGCGGTCTGCAGATGTTGAACTCTATGTATTGGTAGCAGCTGCGATCCATATGCAGTTTCTTATATTTACAATTATAATCGTGTTAGAACAAGAAAGATATAACTACAATGTTTTCTTTTGTTTTTCCTAAAGTCAAAGAGTATATTAAGAGAAAAGTTCACAGGGATATTAGAAGGGTAACTAAAGGACCAAAACCCGATCAAGATCGAACAAAATAACAAAACACCTATGATCTAAATGTACAAAAAGAACCCCTCGTGTCCCAACTGTTAAGAATTAGTTTGATTTATGTCACATATTTAGTAAGATTATTTAGTTGTCCTAGTCTTTAGGAAGTCAATAAATTGTTACTAAGTTGTTGAGTCACGATAGTAGTAGTGGGTAATTTTTATTAATGCTTTTGTGACCCATGTTGGCCACTATGCGTAAGCCTTATATAAGGCCTTATTCTGATAATTTAATTAAGGTGTGTGAGTTAACATCATTTCATTTTATCTCATTGTTCTCATTTTCTCTGCTCACTCTTCTTTCTATCGTTTATGTTCAAAAAAAATCCAACATGGTATTAGAGTCATAGATCCTTAAGGGACTGTGAGATTGAGTGAAAAAAAAAATTCTCCCAATGGCTACTAGCAATTCAGCTACTCTCTTACCCTCAAATTTCAATGGTGAAAACTATCAAATATGGGTTGTCAAGATGAAAGCTCATTTATGAGGTCTTGGCTTATGGCAATGGGCAGAAGAAGAAAGGGAATTACCAGTCTTGGGAAATAATCCAACACTAAATCAAATAAAAGCTCATGAAGAAGCAACAAAAGTCCCATGAGTGTTATCTATTATTTTCTCTGCAGTTTCAGAATCAATTTTTACAAGAATTATGACTTGTGAAATAGCTAAAAATGCTTGGGATATGTTGAAAGAATTATATCAAGGCAATGAAAGAATGAAGAATATGCAAGTTTTAAATCTCAAAAGAGATTTTGTAGCTTTGAGCATGAAAGAACATGAGAGCATACAAGAATATTCTGATCGATTGATGACTTTGGTGAACAAAATACGGCTATTGGGGGAGATTCTATCCAAGAGCAAAATTGTAGAAAAGATTTTTGTAAGTTTGCCTGAAAAAATTGAGGCGAAAATTTCATCTCTTGAAGATTCAAGAGATATTAATGATTTAACTTTATTCGAATTAATTAATGCTTTGCAGGCAAAGGAGCAAAGAAGGGCTATGCGGAAAGTTGAAACTGAGCAAATCGATGAAAGAGATCTTCTAGCCAAATCATCAAAAGGAAAAGGTAAATTTTCTCAATGTGATCATTGCAAAAAACCGGGGCATAAAGAGAAAGAATGTTGGCATAAGGGAAAACCTCAATGTTTCAACTGTAAAAACTTTGGACACCTACAGAAAAATTGTAGACTAAAAAAGGAGCAAGCAAATATGGTAGAGTTGGTTGGTGAAGAAACTCTTTTTTGAGAGTTGGTGAGAGGTGCATCAAGATGTTTTTGGAGAGACGTGCTCCAATGATTGTAAGTTGGTGAGAAGGGCATCAACAAGATGATGAGATGTGCATCAATAGGTGAAGAGAAGTGCTTCACAGAATATTCTGAAGATGGGGAGAAGTGCTCCAGAAAATTTGAATTGCCGTGTAAAAGAAGTTGTGCAGGAGTTGACTTAGCCAAAGTTGTCAATTTGTTTCCTAAACTGAATTCCGCATAGTTCAGTTTAAGGGAAGGTGTTAAGAATTAGTTTGATTTATGTAACATGTTTAGCAAGGTTATTTAATTGTCTGAGTCTTTAGGAAGTCAGTAAATTGTTACTAAGTTGTTGAGTCACAATAGTAGTAGTAGGTAGTTTTTATTAATGTTTTTGTTACCCATGTTGGCCACTATGCGTAAGCCTTATCTAAGGCCTTATTCTGATAATTTAATTAAGGTGTGTGAGTTAACATCATTTCATTTTATCTCATTGTTCTCATCTTCTCTGCTCACTCTTCTTTCTATCGTTTATGTTCAAAAAAATTCCAACACCAACAAAATATAGCTTAAAGAAACAATAAACTTTTATAGATCTCAAAAGATATACATCTGCAAGCATATAGTAATTAAGCTAGGCAATAGAGGTACGAGACCTACAGATTAGCTTGTGCACAGATTAAGTAAATTCAAAACACCATTTGCAAGCCAATTTCGAGCACATGGATTTACTTATCTGTTTGGAGGCATATCTCTCTGATTTAGACTATAAGCCATTTCAAGAGCTTAAAGGCTTGTTTACTTCCTTCTTGAAAATCCTACTATTCTTTTCATACCACAAAGTATATACGCAACAACTTAAATCTATCCTACAGAGTTTATGTTGGTTTATGTACTCTTTAACCAATTGGTTGATTATAGTTCAGTGACATAATTATTTAAAGCATTCTTTATCTTATAAAATTGAGATGTATATAGTAAATTCTATAGGACATATATACATTGCAAATAAAATTATGATAAGATAATAATTATAAGATTCATATTGTAATTATATATTATTTATAAATTGTTTCTAGTTATTATTCTATTAAGATTAGAAATTAATAAAGCATAAAAAGGCTAACGCACTTTATGTTTCTTCTTATGAAGGAAGTAGTTGATCCTATTTACTAAAGTATGAAGATACTTAAACATATACGTGAGTGCTTATTAGAGAACAAGTTTACTGAACTAACCTTATATGATAATCCTATTAGGAACATTACTTGTATGTCTATAGAAAATTTCATTATGAAGATCGTATAAGGAATCATTTGATTGTAGATCATCAAAATATCTAATATAAGGATTATTATATTTTGATACTACTTATGACCTATTCTAGTCAAAGATAGCTCAGTCGCTAGTCATTGGATATATCATGAACTATACAAAGAGTGTAGTGATCAATATATGATTCATTACCTTAAAGTGATAGGGAGAATGTCCACTATTCTTAATTAGTATTGATTTAGAAAATCCTAGCTAAAGTGTAATGACACTTTGAATATAGTTTTCAAATGTTATTAATTGAATCATTGGCTATTGGTGGAGAACTAACGTGATTGAAACGATACATGATGAAAGAATTGAATTATATATAAAAAATATGTATGAAATTATAATTTTATTTGAACTAAATTACTAAAATATCTAAAACTTATTATAAATAGACTTAGACTCTAAGGGAAGTAGTACTCCCTTCTTACCATCTTTGCTGCAATTGTAAAATTCTTTTAACATGTTCTATGGATATCATGCAACTATGTTAATTGAGATGAACCAATTTTAGAAATAGTTTAAAAGAAATGACGAGATAGAGATCAAGCTTTAGAGTAAGGTATGAATCATGATTCATGTTTTATTACATTTTATATGTTAATCATGTTAAAAAATTTAAGTGATTTTGACATCAAGAAATCAAAAATAATATTTTAAATTATTGAAACGAATCTTGCCACAATTTTTTAGTAATTTTTGGTTATTGAGGTTACTTGAGAAAGAGAAAGAGGACCATGGCATGCATTGTAGAGTGCTAGATGGAGGGAGGTCAGTTGACTTTGCACATTAGAGTAGCTACGCTGGCAAGAGAAGGTGGTTGTGGCTTTATGGAGCTAGTGAACACAGGAAACCTGAAGTAGAGGGAAAGGGTAATGTATCTGAGTTTACTCGGATCTAGTGTTTAGTTTTATTTTAATTACAAGCCAATGATCAAAAGCCAGCTTTAGTGAGATTGCAGTTGAACCAACTAGTTTGTGCAATTCGTTGATTTGAAAAGATCGTTATCAGATTTATTATAAAACAAACGGAGGAATGACAAATCTTCAAGGGCTTGTCTTCTTTGGTGAGGGGTCAGGATTATATAATGGCATCAGGTCTCTAATTAGGGAAAGGAATCAGGCGCTTTAAAAGGGCCAGTTCCAAAATGTTGTTGCTGACGACCAGACCAGCTGAACTTTGGCTTGCATATGGAGACAGCTGTGCAAGGTCTAATTGTTTGGACCTTTTCAGAGGTCTCAGCTGATGTTTATTGTCAATATAAACGAAGCCTTTTTCCCATTACATACCGATTCTCATCCTTTGCTTCCTTGTTAAGAAAGAGCTTCCACTTGACTTGATTTGCCCAAAGAAATTGTCTTTTAGGATTTTAGAGTGACCCACAGTGACTGACTATTGGAGAAGCCTCCAAATTACCTTACCTAGCAACACTTCGTTCACAATACTGACAGGAGCTAGATCCAACCTTCCTTCTTCCTTAAGATAACACATGTCTTTACGTGATACTTTAGTTTCTGCAAGATTAATATAATTGGAAACAGTCTATAGCTAATTCTTCAAAATTTTCTCTATCCGTACGTGATTTTAGCTGGTCGTACGAGATAGGCTGATATTCGAGAAGGACTTGATGAGCTGTAGCCTCTAGTATGGGACAATTGTTTGACATTCCAAGAGCTAATTCTCCTCCCTACCAACTTTACGAGGGGGAGACAATCCTTAAATATTGAAATCCTATCAAGTGAACCACGCGAGTTGCTGGAGCATGTCAGAAGAGGAAGTTGGACTTGTGTGATGTAGTGATTGGGAGGAGTAAAACCAAACAGCTGTTATGGGTCTTATCAGTCTAGCATTTAAATGGAACGTCGTTTATAACGTCGGAGGTGTTTTTCAATACTACTAAGTATTAAAATTCAATTAATTCTCAAGCATCGGAGAGAGGGATACTTATTTATGAAAAAATATTCCAGTTTCATAAATAACTATAAAGGAAGTTAAAAAATTGAGGGATGAGACAGTTAATAGAGTGAAACGGTACTCTATGGTTTGAAACAAGGTATTATAGACAAAGCAACTTGTTCACTGATTGGGCCAAACCTAACATCTCAGCTTCAGTCAATAGAGTTCATGGAAGACCAAGTCAAAGCTTATCTGATTTGTTACTATCTGTTATAATCTTCCGAATATACTTCTGCTGCACAAAGATAGGAATCGATAGTTTCACTTTCAAACTTTCAAATTCAGTCTATCTTCTCACTTGTAATTGTATATATATATATATATATAGTACAACATACGTAATATAATCATCCATTACCTCTAAACCTTATATGGTATCAGAGCTTTAGACTAGCATCATTTTTTTTCGATCCTCCTTATGGCTTTAGCCGCATCCAACACCACTTCTGTCAATGGATCACCTGTTATCACCATCAACACAGCTTCTCAAGCTCCAATGAAACTCAACTCTACCAATTACTTAGCCTAGAAAATGCAGTTTAATAGTGTCTTTTTGCGCTATAATCTGCTCGGCTACATTGATGGTACAAAGAGCTGTCCACCAGCCACCATCACCATCAACGATGTCCCTGCACCAAACCCAGCTTATTAGCATTGGATCCAGCAAGACCAACTGATTCTAAATGCTATAATCAGCTCCCTCACACCAACCATTATACCTTTTATCTCTACTGCCACTACCTCAAAAGCAGCATAGGACATCCTAGCCAACACATATGTACAAGCATCCCGAGGCAAACAAAAGCAAGTCAAAGCATAGCTGAAGAAAATTGTCAAAGGACAGATGACTGTTACTGAATACATGCAGGCCATAAAGGTCAAAGTTGATGAACTTGCCTTTCTTAAAGTGCCAATGGACCAAGAAGATGTCACGGAAAAGGTTCTTGAAGGACTTGGTGATGGCTTCAAGGAAGTTGTCCGCACTATCAACAGTAGAGACCTGCCTATCTTGTATGATGAGCTGCATGACAGACTCATCATTGCTGAATCTCAGCTTCCTACCAATTCCACAAACCAGTTCCCTGCCACAGCCCATTATTCAAATCGTTCAGGAGGAAAACGCCATCATTCTAATCAGCAAAATTAGCAGGGGCATCAGTGGCGTCCACAATATTACCAGCACAATGCTCATTCTCAATTTCACCACCCCAATCCTACCACCACACGACCACCATACAATCAAACACAAGACATGTCAAATCAATTGTTAGCCCCGAATTTTTTTTTATGCTAATAAGCATAATTAGAAGGTAATTAAGCATGATTAAGTTAATTAAATTAGCATTAATTACAATTAACACTCAAGTATGTTAGCATTAAATATGATATGAATTAATGTGTTAGTTAGTACCTAATAAGTTAGATGTAACAATAAATGTGTTAGTTGAAAATTTATGAGTTAGATATGTTAGTTGGATTTTAAATGTTAGTTGGGCTTGAGTAAAAGTAAGTGGGCCTAAGTTAGTGGAAGAATGAAAGAAGAAAGGAGAAGACAAATGGGCTTAAGCCTAAAGGAGTTAAGTAAAATGAAAGAAGTATAAAAGGAGAAGAAATGAGAGAATAGGTAGCACCAAAGGGAGCCCCACGAAAATAGAAAAAAGAGAGAGGGAGGAGAGAAGTTCGTGAAAAGAAAAGGGAGAAGAAGAGATGTTGGCTAGGGTTTGGTGATTTCCCAAAGTTTAAGAGTGAGTTGGAGAAAAGTTCAAGTGTTAAAAAGGTGGAAAATACCAAGAGCTTCATTTTGAGCTAAGGGTCCACTTGTGTTGTTGAAGATTTAAGGTAAGTGTTGTGTTTAAGATTTAGTTTTTGGTTGGATTTTTGGTTGAAAAGCTTAGTTATGGGATGGGTATTGTGATTCTACCTTCAATTTCAAGTGGCTTAATATATGGGTTTTGTATTGAAGTTGTGTTGACTTTGGGATTTTGATTTTCATTAAGTTGACCAAGGAGGAAGAGAAGAGCAAGTGGAGGAGCCCCATTAGTCAAGGAGTTAGCAATTACA
>JANKOD010000007.1:5871302-5882805 GCA_026284645.1 Erythroxylum acuminatum
GAGTATCTTAAGCATTTTTATGTCAATAATTGCTAAGTGTAAATGATTAAAAATATCAACAATTAAACACATATCATACATGTTTGAAAGTATCGGGAATCTTGCTTGTAGAATGCCAAAACATCTTTCAATAACATTTATTAACAAAAAATGTCTATAGTTAAACAATTCTTGTGGACCTTTAGGTCTTTTTATCTTCCTCTATAATCTCACAAATGATATCTCTCACCTTGGTATGGTGAAAGAAATTCAGGCATATTGGTGTAGCTTGAATCAACCAAATAGAATTTACCCAACATATAAAAAACATAATATTAACAAAAAGTTATTAAAAATTAATCATAATTAACTAAAAATATTGTACTTATAAAGATTTATAAGTTTTAACCGCAAGTGCATGGTTTAGTGTAGCTAGCATTGGAAAGTATAGATCGATCTCACGAGGACTATAAGTATAATTATTCACCTTTTTTCTATTATTTAACCATTAAATCAGGTTATGGATTTAATAAAAAATTAAACAAAACAAACTAAACTAAAGTTGACACAATATTGAACTCTGGTAAAGAAAATACAACAGAAAAGTTGAATAATAACCCTAAGAATAAGTAGTAGCTAGAAGATGAATCACCCTAAGAATTCTTAAATACTAACCCTTTATCATGCAATTAAACTATTGATTATTGGACCGTGGAAATTCCTATCTTATGTTAATATTTTTCCCAAAACTATTAACAACTAACCCTCGATTAATTAACTAAAATCTCTTTCTAGTTAAAACCCCTAAGATTGCATTATTGATTCGTGAATTTCACTATTAAGTTTGACCCCAATCAAGAGGATTTATGTCAATCTATCTCTAGATTTGTATACAACTACTTCAAATTATGGTAGATTAAAAAAAGAAATTTTCAATCTCAATCATACGAAATCAAATAATAGACTAATATTTCACATGTAATAGCCAGTTTCCAAAACTTACTAAGGGTTAGACTTTTAGACTTTTGAGTCATATCATTTTAGAATTTATAAGGTGCATTTCATTCACTTGCATAACATGAGCATATACACACATGAATGTTGATTTAGAAAACATTGCAAAGATAGTATATGGACTTAATTGACATGTTCTGAGGTATGAAAGGTTTAAAATGATGATGATTTGATTGCGTATTACTTATATCTTGAATTTTGGTTTGATGGATTATAATTAGTAATTTGGAGTTAATTTGTTACAATTGGAAAATTGATGAATTAAAATGTACATTTAGTCTAGGAAAAATGTCAAGTGGTGAGACAAATTGACATGTGAAAAATTAAGATGACTAAGCCTATTAAATGAGTGACATTTGGCATAGAAAATTAAGTGACACATGGTAGTAGAATTGAGTGACAAATGGCCTAGATTTTGGTGACAATTGGCAGCTTATAGAGAGGACATGTGGCTTGCATGCATATATGACAAGTGTCATTGTAAAATAAAGACACCTTACATCTAATGACTTAAGCTAATGTAGAAATTGTTTCTGATGTCTTCTTTATTCTCCTTTCCTTTCACCACCGAAACACACACCTTCACAGCTCTAGTTTTTTGCTTCAATTTCGTTCTTCACTAGTCACAATCCTTACAAGATCCTGCATCAAGAAAGCTATATGCTACTGTCTTCCATTCTGCTATTTTCTTGCTAAAAACCATCTTATTCACACCTTGATTTTGAGATGATCTTACATGCATGTAACGCAAAGTAGACTTGATGTTTGAGGTGGAATTTGAGCTAAACCAGTAGGTGACATTATGATATTTGTGGCATGTTGTAATAGAAATCTTATGATGATTAAATTAGGATGGATTGCATGTAGTGTTGGTGGTGAAGTTGTGCTGGAATATGATGGATGAATTGGATACTTTTTTGTTTTGTTTTTGATGCACAAAAATCGTAGGTTATAGGTTGTTATATGGATGATTTAGGTTGAGATTTGAAGTACATTAACGTGAATTTGTGCTAAAGATAGGTGCTATTGAAGTGTTCTTAAATTTAGAAAAAGTTAGATTACATGTATGATGGGATTAAATGAATGATAACGAATCAATTAAGTAAAGTTTTGTGAGATTTATGTAACTAATATGGTAGTTAGATTAGCATGAAATGAGGTTGCATAAGTGAACATGAATTCTGGAAATTTTGAAGTGTTAGTGTTTTTTTAAGTAGTTGAAATTCGTGGAGAATTGGGGAAAAATGGATAGTGCACGGTTGTGGCACTCATCCCTTGACCGTGGCCAGTTGCTCTAGCTTCTGCCATGACTGTGGGCAAGGCTCTGAAGTGATAATTTCAATTTTGTGTAATTGTTGACCCAACTAAGGATAAGTTACTTTACATTGGTGTATTTGGACTTGATTAAGGCTTGAAATAAACTTAGATTGTTGCTTGATTAATTAGTTAAGGGTTTGACAAGCTTAGGTTGTTAATTGATGTCATAACTTAAGGAATGGATTGTCTTGATATTAATGATTTTTAATCTAGAAATTATGAGTTGTCAAAGGAATAAAAGTGTTCTTATGAATGAAAATATAATCCAAAGGATATGAGTAAGGTGTATTAGGTATGAATGAATGAGAATTGGAAAATTATGTTAATGTATATTGCTAGAAAAGGTTGATGAATGTATCATTGATGAATATAGAGTAATCAAACTTAAGATATAAACCTGAATGTTAAGTGGTAATATACAAGCTATAATAATTGAATGGTCAAGATTTGTGAAGATGAATACATACTCAGAAAGGTCAATTGAGCATGCATTGAACATGACACATATATATGTGCATGATTGATTATTCATGTTATTAAACAAGTTATTGATGTGTGAAATATTCGTGTATTGCATGATTAAAGATGCACAAGTTGATCATCCATATCCAGACATTGTCGGATCATCAAGGCAATAACTTTTCTGAAGCGTATTGTGACTTAACCTAGATGTGTAAACTCAAATATATGTGTTACTATTTGAATTGAATGTGCAGTATGAAATGTGTGAATAATTGAATGATGAATGCCAAATTTAACTCCAATGAAATTGATATATGACACGAGCACATTGAATGAAAAGTACTAAAAGCATGGCATATGAATTGATGCATCTCATTACATTGAAATGCATGATCAGATAAAGGGAGTTATGACCAGAGTGACCAATGTGAGAAAAGAGCTTTAAGCTTCGGATTGTGCACAAAGAGCCTCAGGTTCAGATATCAATGAGCCTGGTATCCTTAACAGATACAGGAAAATATATTAAATGAGTTTAGTATCCACAACGGGTACGAGACAGTAAATTTGGTTGATAGGTGCTCGGTCATAACAAAATAAAATACGAAAGAAATCACATGTTCATTTGTATATATAACTTTACATTATTTATATCATATGAAATGTTTGTATACATGTTATATGTAAGGGCCCAAACTATACCCTACTTGAAATGTTACATGTTCATGAAAGTAAATGTGATAGGTGTTGAAATTGTGATATGATTGTGAATTATATATGTCTTGAATCTTGGTTTGATGGACCATGATTAGTAACTTGGAATTCCAAATGTACATTTTACCTCTTATTCTAATTTTGGAACTTATAAGTTGTTAAAGGAATGAAGTTTACTTATGAATGCTAATGTGGTTTAAAGAACAAGAGTAATGTGTTAGTTGTGAATGTTTGTGAATTAGGAACTTGTGTGAACACATGTAATATGTAATTAGTTAATGTATTCATTGGAGCATTATTGCAAATGTTTATGTTTATAATGCATGTTAAGTTTTATCAAATGTGAATGAATATGTTAAATGTGAGCACAATGGAATAAAGTCATATATTGTGCATTACATCACTTACATGTGATTCTGAAATCCGAAATGTTTTGTTTTTAAAATTGCCAATTCCTAGTCATGGGTAAATAGGCATGCCTAGAAGGGTCTGTAGTTGCTTTTGTAACTAGACACTAAGGTGTCTTTTGTATCTAGACACTTCGGCGTCTTCTGTACTTGATACTCCGGTGTCTTCTAATCTTAGATACTTCAGGGTCTTCTGTTTCAGAGACTTAAGTCTCTTTTGTTTCTGAGATACCAATCATAGGTATCTTTTATTCTGGTCCTGTTATCCTTTTCACGAAAGTGGGTAACGGGACCATAATAAAAGATACCTATGATTGGTATCTCAATATTTTGTGTTTTGATATATATTCTGATCTGATAAAAGATAAGTTCTAATCTGATATAAGATAAGTTCTGATTTGATACAAGATATATTCTAATTTGATACAAGTTATGTTCCATTCTGACACAATTATATCCTATTCTAAGACTTGTACATTTTGTTTTGAAGTAATGATGTTTTATTCTGATACTTATAAGTTTTGTTCTGATGCAAGAATGTTTTGTACTGATGAATTACATTCTGTTCAGAGACAAATAATGTTTGGATTGCTCTTTAACATGAACAATTAAAGATTGCTTATAATATGACCTGATTCAGTACATGTAAATGTTAGTTGATTATTAGAAACAGTCACCATTATGTATCCTGTTTAGTTATTCCTCACTAAGCCATATGCTTAGCACAGTGGTTTTGCCTCTGTGTAGGTTCTGATAAGAAGACTTAAGATTGGGACGACCGTAGTGGCCAATGAAGGACTTGATATGATTTTGGAAAATGTTATGTTTAAGTTTTACTTTAATGTGTTGAGGCATATTGTATTTTGTATAGATGGTTTGTAATAACTATAATACAAGGTGGATTTGTATGTAAGGCATGTATGTGATGAGTATAATATGTATATGATGTTCTGCATATAACTCAACAAAGTATGAATGTGAAGTATGTTATCATATTTTCAATCAATTTCTAGAATATCTTGGTATGTTTTAGGATTGCTTTGTGTGGCATCTGTATATCATCTCAGGAGGTATTCGGGTGTTATATTGTATTTATTGAAATATGATATAATGGGATGCGGCATTCAATACTGGATGATGTGTTATACTTGTTGAACTGGATTACAACTGATCTTGGTGTTATGACCTGAGTGAACACATCGATGATGGTTCACTCAATGAGTTGGCAAACTCATCAAAATTGCAACATTGATTTTCAGGTTCAAGGGAGTTCTAACTTCTAAGGCGACCTAGTAGAATTTTAGTACTGTCAATTTTGGGAACAAGAATGGCTCAAAGGTCAGATTAATTGATACCTGTAGAGTCTAGATTGATGTCTTTGTATTAGCATTCCATTTTATGACACAAATTGACTCTAGCATGTGAAATGTTTGTACTGTATGATAGGATTGAGTTTGAAAACTGTTGTGTAATGATAATTTGGAATGTTAATGTCATATATGACTTACTATGAATGTGAATTAAATGAGTATTTGGAATGCCTAAGTTATATTGATGCCTCAGACTGTATTAATGTGATTGTTCTAACGTGTCATTCTTATAGGATATGCTTTCGAATATCTTATGATATATTCAGGCATATGCTTTAAGGAAATGGTACGTTACAAGTTTTGGTATCAGAGCATGGTTTGACATCTTTAGGGATATATATGAGTAAGTAAACATAGCATATAGTAAGAGACTAATATAGTGATCACAATTATTGTTTTTTATAGGTCATCCACTATAGGAGATCGAGTTACAGAATTAACTGACCTTAAGTCTATAGGAGCCAATAGAGAGTCCCCAATACTCCAGTTTGACCAAATGCCTCGGAGAGTTCCTGAGACGAGAAAAAGGAGATATGATAAACTTAGAAAGCAGGAGGCTGTAGACTTCTATGAAAGTACAGACCCTGCCGAGACAGAAGGTTGGCTGAAAAGAACGGAAAAAGTGCTTGATCAGATGGACTGTGAGTCCAATGAAAGGTTTGACTACGCAGTCTCATTACTTCAATGTCCAGCTTAGAAAAAAATAGGATGATCTGCAATGCGCCAAGGACCAGCCTCATCCACACCTTTTGTATTACTTTCAATTGAGAACTTAACAAAATGAGATTATTTTTATGATTGGGAAAGGAGGGTGTCACCTCATAAAGCCCCACCAACGTAGCATTCTAACTCCTAGCACCTGCCTTTAGGACTTCTAAATCTGGAGAAACTATTTTTATGGTCAATTGAGCTTGGGGAACAAACTCTAACTTATGGCTATCCTCCAATGTAGCATTCGAGCTCCTAGCACCTTCCTTTAAGACTTCTAAATCTAAAGAAACTCTTCTGCTACCATCGATTGAGCTTCGGGGACAAAATTCCAACTTATAGCTATTGATTTCTCCCACAATTATTTCCAGGCCTTTCTGACATTGGAGGCTGGTATATAGGGAGCACGTTGTGGTTTAGGTTGAGTATTTGGTGGCTGAACTAGAGAGTGATAAGTTAGGAGGGGTGGGAAGTTTTTTCTAGCTATAATATTATCTAGTACAGTGTTTACTAACAGAGCGGTGGACGAGTACAGCGCTATAAGGTGACGGGTTGGAGGATTAGGATGGGAACTTCTAATGCCTTGTCAGTGCTGATGGTGATAGACATTCCTACTGTTGTCTTGTTATAGGTCTTGGGAAAGAATGTTTATAAAATTAAAACTAGTAAGAAGTTGAAGGCACCAGATAACTTAATTATGAAAGGATCCTCTTGCTCTAGGAGAGAAAAACTACACAATAGGTTAAATATAGAGGTTGAACATTCTTAGAAAGGAAGGAGGATAAAGTAGGAGAAGCAAAAGTAGAAGAGAGCAGTGGCTAGCTTGAATGTGAAAGATGACGAGTACGTAGAAAACTAGTGGGAGCAGAACCTGGAAACCACTAAGGAGAGAACCAATAAAGTAGATACAATGAGATTTCCAGAGAGAAGTCATACCATAAAATGATAATTATATATTACATAATTAATTTTATTGTTATATTAAAATATTAAATATTAAACGAATAAAAAGCGATGTTGAACAACAATTACATATATATTTAAAAGAAATTAGACAATTGGATCGATGGGCTTCAGTGCCTAAAGTTGTTCTGTTGCCTAAAGTTATCGGCCCAAAAAAATGATGAACATGAGAAGCTGACATGATTACATGATTGTCTTCATGGTCAAGAGAACCATTTGTTGTTATTCAGCCCGACAACATGGGATATTCTTATGTTTGCTCTAACTCGATGACATCAGCATTTTATAGTTCTAATGTTTAGGAGCTTTGTGAATTTGATTCTAGGATCTCGGGCTTGGTGTTTGATTCTGGAATCTACACGAAGTGGAGGTTGATACAGAAGAAAGGTTCCTGACCAAAGGGATCAGTGACTGCACAACATCCGTCATTAGCGGCCTATAATCTGCTTCTGGCTGCACACACATGGCTGCAATAGCAGCTACCTGTAAGCATGTTTAACAATAGGTTATCTGTGACTTTTTGCTTAATTAATGCACAAGAAGCTGATGATATATAGTTCCTGAGGTAACCTGAATTAAGTCCTTCTTGGAGTACTGGCCTTTCAGGGCAGGATCAACCATTTCTACTGCCTTTTCCCGGTCAGTTAGCCTTGGAAGAGCCTGCAAATATAGCAGAGATGTTTCACCACCTATGAGATTCCAATACCAAGGATCAAAGATGCAAGTTGAATTTAGCTGATACAGTGTCGGCCCACATTAGTTCTGTCAATTATTCATCATCATTGACAAATATAAATGGATGATTCATACATGTACAAGCGTCACATGTTTCTAATATGAGAAAATGACAGTTCAAAGATTTTTCTATTTGTTATTTGGAAGAGAAAATTGATGGATTTTAGTTCACTTACCCAAGAGACAAGAACATGTTCGCCAGGAGGCCGTTTGGTATCAACGGGTATCCGCCCAGTCAATAGCTGTAAGAGAACGACTCCATAGCTGTAGACATCTGATTTTGTAGTAAGCTTACCTGTTGAAGCATACCTGAAACGCGTAGCTCACCGATAAGTAAACGTTAGTTAGCAAAAACTAATTGCTTAGTGGGAAAAGGACATTGAAACAGAGATAAATTTCTTTATCAAATGAGCCTTGAACATGACATTTTGCTTGCTATCGAGGATAAAGAAAACGACTTGCTGCCTATGGGGGACCTTACTTTGCCCATGTGCATTCTACTGCGACAAATGACACCGCACTGTACCTATTGGAAGATTCATTAATATGATATGTATGACAGATGATAGAGCACTCACTCTGGTGCTAGATAGCCAGTGGTTCCCAGCACACGGGTCGAAATCTGACCGTTGATCTTGTCTGAGCCCATCTTAGCCAATCCAAAATCAGAAACCTTAGCTCGAAAATTTTGGTCCAACAAAATGTTGCTGCACTTGAAGTCACGGTGGATAACTGCTGGGGTGGAATGCTCGTGGAGAAATTCTAAGGCCTTGGCACAATGCAGGGCAATTCTCAAACGAGTCACCCAATCTAACGGTGGATTTTTCTTGCGATGAAGATGTTGTTGGAGAGTACCATTAGGCATGAATTCAAATATCAGGAGCCTATGGTGATGGTCAGCACAGTAGCCAAGTAGCTCTACCAAGTAAGGTGAATGCAGCCTGCTTAACAGATCTACCTAAGAAATAAATTTGGACTTCATTAACATATATGAAGACAAGAGTAGGTGGCTTGACAAATCAGCACAAATGATCAAAACTGGTGTTTGTGCTGAGAGCATTAGAAAGAACATATAAAAATAATGACAAACACAAAAAGAAAGGGATAATGCAAGCAAAAGCCAATGAAGGAAGTGACTTGCCTCCATCCTGAAAGCACGCTCCCCTTGTTTTCCTTCTCTATGTAGCATCTTAATCGCTGCCACAGTCCCATCATTAAGAATACCCCTATATACCACTCCATACCCACCATTTCCTATCACATTTGCTTCACTGAACTCCTCTGTGGCTGTTTCAAGGTCCTTGTACGTAAACACTTGAACTCTATTTTTTCTTTGGAGTTTCTGCCCCATATTGCCTCCATTTAGACACCCACCCTTCACATCTGCAGCATACCAAAATCAAATTTTGGTACAAGCAGGAGATACAATTGCTAAAAGGAAAAGGAGAGAGACAGAAGAACAAGAAGAAAGATATTACATACACGTTTGGTTACAGAAAAGTATTGTTTTCAAACAACAAAACATTTACCAGAACATGTTCGCTCTGATTGAAAATGGGAGCAATTTCATTAAAATGGTATAGAGGAACAAACCGAAGAAACCAAGGTAAGTACATTCTGCTCCTTGAAAAACAAATGATTATTGACAATGATGCACATCAAAATTCAGCTTCTTACAATAAAACATAAAAGTGACTCAAGAAATCTATGTATATCGAACCATGACATGGGAAGTTATTACCTGGGCTAGAAGTGAAGTTTATGGTGGTATGAGAAATGAATTTGCTACTTGTGTTGGGGATGCTACCATTGTCCTTGGAACTGTTTCTACTTTTACCATGCTTGAGACGTGTGAGCATAAAAATAACGAGAAAGATAGCAAAAAGTACAATAACAGAAATTGTAGATATGATGATGATGAGAATGGAAGTCGAAGCAAGATTGGTATGGTGGTTGTGGGGTGTTGATGAGTTGTGATGTTCATTATTACTAAGATCACCAGCTGCACTTGCAGGTTCAGCAAAACCACCACTACTGATGCTTGTTTCCATGAACAGAATGAGTTAGCAACTAAGAAAGACGCCAAAAATTAATGACTGAGACGAGAGATGTTACGTAGAGATGAGACTGGTAAGAAGATTAGTCATGTTTAAAAGGATGGAGTTTCCTTTGGCACAGGAGGTTTAACTTGTCCTTTAACCCTTCCTAGGAGGCCACATTGATGAGTTGTATGGGTGCAGAATCTGTCTCTCTCTCTCTCGTGAATCAAGGAGCTGTCTTCTGTACTAATTCGACTCTTGCGTTGTCTTTATCCAAGGAATGGTCTTTTTCTTGTATAAGGAAAGTTCTGAAACTTTTGTTACCATTCCCACATCCATGATCAACCATATCATTGGCTAATTTATTTGACCTTCTTTCCTGCTCTTTCTCTTGATTAAGGGGTTAGTTTTCCTAATTAAACAACTTCATTCTGAAATCGGTAGTATCGTTTGCCTCATCTTTATGTAATTCTCTTTTAAAGGCAATTCAAGTTTCAGAGGACAGAAGGAATCTTAAGGATTGTAACATAAAAGTTCAGTTTCCCTCTCTTATCTAAATATGCCCAACTTTAGTTGAAGTTAGGAAGTTACTCGCTTGTGAAAGTCACAAGAAGATTGCTTCCATTATCACCTTTGGTCCATAAAAGGGAAAGTTTTAACTTCAAAGCAAAAGATTTCCAAAGAACTGGGACCAAAGAGTGCTTCAACCCCTTACTCTCTGCGATAAGGAATGTGAAACATTAACTTTAAGACTTCAACCGTGGAAGACAACGTATGCAAAGTAGTTTGTCTTCTAGGAAAAGAAAAGACAAAGAGCCGGTTCCTAAACTTGATGAAGTTATTGACCTACAGATTTATAATGATTTTATTTTTCAAAAAAAGATTTATAATGATTTTACCTAAATCACGTGACTTCTAGCGCACCAATAAAAAGTCATCAATTAGTTAATTTTAATTTTAAAATTACTTTTCTAAAGTTAATTAAAAATTAATATAATTTTTAATCTTAATCATAATTATCTTAATTTTTAAATTAAATTTTGAATTTAAAACTCTTTTAAATTATAAAAGATAATTAATTAATGTTACTCATAATCTAAGGGCCAAATAAGCTCAATATTAATTAGAAAATAGTTTCTAAAATTATTATTAATTAGCTTCAATTGGATGGAAATTAATTGATTAGACTCCTTAAAAGTAAGAAAATTGTTTTCTCAAATTATTAAGAAAGTTGTTTCTTAATTAGATTTATTTATTTCAATTTGATTGAGATAAATTAAATTTATTATTTATTTGTTTAGAGAATTATTATTTAATTTATTTAGAAATCGTTTCTTTATTTATAAATAATAATTTTCTTGATTTATTAGAAAGGATATTATCTTGATTAAATTTTGAAAAAGTGTTTTCATTTATTTATCAAGAAAAGGAATTTTCTTTAATATTTTGAAAATAGTTTTCTAATTTATTAAAGAAATGTTTTCTAATTAGTCAAGAAATAAATCTCTAAATAAATAATCTACAAGGACTTTCTTAATTAAATTTAAAAGTGTTTTATTTAATTTTGAAAGTAGTTTTCTTTTAATTTTAGAAAAATAGTTTTCTAATTAAGGAAAAATGATTTCTAATAAGATTAGAAATGGTTTTCTAATTAGATTAGAATATGTTACTTATATAATTTTGAAAAAGAGTTTTTCTAAATTATAATAAGTAAGAAGTAAAATTTATTGAAAATTGTTTTCAATTAAATTTTATCAAAGGAGTCAAGAAAATTGGAAATAGTTTCCAATTGGATTTG
>JANKOD010000007.1:5919144-5929725 GCA_026284645.1 Erythroxylum acuminatum
GGGGCTTATGGTCGGGTTGGCTGAATCAGCTTTCCTAGGCCCCGTACCAAGCCCGGATGACGACGGTCCAATGACCATGGCCCGCTCGGCCCATCAGGAGTAAGACTCCCATGCAAACACTACGACTCACGCAAAGACCTAAATCTAGCGGCAACTACAGGTATATAAGGTATCATTCTACCGTAATTCAGGTACGAGAATTCAACCCTGCTTTTCTTTGTTTACAACAGCCGAAATCCTACCAAAATATTAACTTGAGTGTCGGAGGGGTCTCCCGGAAAATAACCCCCGGCGTGCCTTTGTTTGTTTTGCAGGTATTCGATAATTGAGACCAAGCAAGATCATGGAGCAAAACGATGATAACCCGATCCAGCAAAATCCGGCTGAACCACGACGAAAATCATTATCTCCACATCATATTATTTATTCACTGAATTTATATCAGCTCTTTAATAGTTTTTATTCGATCTTAAGAAAAGGATTTGAAAAGCTCCGGAGCACCAAGGCATTTTACCATCAAGGCTTCAGTGTTTGAAACCAGTTGCACTACCTCTGGCAAAGAGTGAGAGGACCATATGATGTATGCAGCTTTCCAAAAATCCCAGGATGAATCACAACAAACACGAGTAAAAACGAAAATGGCTTTTGCGACAAAACAGAAAAATAACTTATAATTCACATCTTAAAATTGTATCAGAAATCTCAAGAATAGGTCTATGCGTAGTTCAATTATATCTCAAAATTAAAGGCCAAATAATACATCCTCATGTCGTAAAACCCTGTTCAATCACAGGTCTGCCTTTCCTGGGTATCTGGGGAATGGAATGACGTCTCTAATGTTTTCAATGCCAGTGGCGAAAAGTATCATTCGCTCAAAGCCTAAGCCGAATCCACTATGCTTCACTGTCCCAAAGCGTCGAAGGTCAAGGTACCACTCATATGGCGCAAGAGGCAGCCCCATCTCAAGAATTCTGCAACAAACACGCACACCCAACAAAAATTGTACTCAGCTTGATACAGATTTTATGGTTTAATGGTTAAATTTAAGAGACACTAAGATAACATCTACCGGAGCCCAATTCTCATACCTTTCCTTAATAACCTCCAAGCGTTCCTCCCTTTGGCTTCCACCAATCAACTCCCCTACCTAGAATTTGAAAAAATAAGCTAGTTTATATTTTCTAGAGATAAAAGGAGGTAGAAAGAGAGAAACTAACAAATCATACAGAAATCTGTAACATGTATACATCGTAGCATACCTTAGGTACAAGAACATCCATAGCAGCCACTGTTTTGTTGTCTTCATTGACCTTCATGTAGAAAGCCTTGATACCTTTGGGATAGTTGTATACAATCACAGGCTTCTTAAATTTTTCCTCTGTTAAGTATCTGCATTATTCATCAAATTAAGACAGTATGACCACACACCCATATTGTCACAAATCCAGTGCCTTAATGCCAAGGAAAAAGACCTGCATACCTCTCATGCTCAGATGCCAAATCAATTCCCCACTCAACTTTATTCTCAAACTTCTTACCAGCCTTTACAGCTTCCTCCAATAGTTGCACTGCCTCTGTGTACGAAACACGCTCAAATGGAGTTGATGCAACCATTCTTAGCCGATCGACGCAGGTTTTATCATAAAGCTTAGCCATAATTTCCAGATCATCAAAACACTTGTCAAGTAGCCATCTACACATATACTTCACATATGCCTCAGCGCAGTTCATGTCATCCTGCAGAATTATCAAACATCATATACAGATGTCCATTTCATTCATTGAAGAGAAGCACTGGAAAAGACTCAGATTCTCATTCAACTAACGAATACCAAAACTTAAAAGAAGATTTTACACTCATGATAGTAGAAAGTAAGATATCAATAGTACAACATTCAGTTGTTTTAACACCGAACAGGAATTTTCTTTTAAGAGAGAAGCTGTGATTTGATCTCTCTAACTGACCCAACCAGCTTCTCTTTCCCCTGATATGACAAACAGAAATTGATCAGGTGAATTATGTGATATACAGCATCATGATTGGACATAGGTATAACACTCGACACTTCAAGAACAATATAAGAGCATTAAGAGAAAAAATTTCTAGGCAGGTATCCAAGGCCTTTTGACGGCACCAGCATCCAACCAGTTTATGAAAAATCAATAGAGTTAGATACCTTCAGATCAGCAAATGCAATTTCAGGTTCCACCATCCAAAATTCAGCCAAATGTCTTGAAGTGTGGGAGTTTTCTGCTCGAAAAGTTGGTCCAAAAGTATAAACACTGCTAACAGCGGAGGCATAGGTTTCAACTTGTAATTGGCCAGAGACAGTCAAAAATGCTTGGCGGGAAAAGAAATCCAGAGCATAATCTATTTCACCATCTTTTTGGGGGATACCCGGTTTAAGTTTAGATCTCTCCTCCAGCTTTGATACATGCTCTTTTGCTCTCGTTAATTCAGCAACTGAAACGCTTATTTCATCCTTACTTGCATTGGCAGATTTGAGTTTAGCAACAGCATCACCTTTCTCCTTCACTAGAAGCTTAGCAGTTTCTATGTCAGCCTCTGATGGGGGAGGATTCTTTACCAAATCCTTCTTTATCTTTTCAGCTTCATTGATCAAGGTAGTAACTTGAAACATTTCACCAGCGCCTTCACAATCACTAGTTGTGATAATAGGCGTGTGAATATATAGAAAACCATGCTCCTGAAAGAAGGAATGAGTGGCAAAAGCTAGTGCATTGCGGATTCTAGCAATTGCAGCAATCTGCGAACGTCCACAATTACCAATAAGTTACAAGTCCATAACAGAATGAATTGTGGTATATAGTAAGAAAAATAAAATAAAAGTTGAAACTTTTCCACAATACTTATTAAAGACAACTTAATTATGCTTCCATCCCCCAAATTTTAGGATTTCAAATCTTCCAGGCAAATAACAAAATTTAGAGGTAATTTATGGATTTTTTTTTTCACTTCACAAAGCATATCAGATTATAAATAACTTCAATAACAAGTCCGGGAAAAGAAGAATTTGAATTTTGGTTTTACACAATTTCCATGTAAATAACTATTTTATACCTTCATACGGGAAAATTAAACAAATTAATAAACATAAACAGAATCAGCAAACCAATAGAAGTTAAAAGTCGAGACCTCATCTTACCGTATTAGTTCTAGGTCGAAGATGAATATGTTCCCTAAGAAACTCGAGACTCAGCTTGGTTTTGGCAATCGGGTACTTCGTCGGGTCGATTGGTCCAACATGGAGCACCTTCTCGACCCGGAGCTCAATCTTTTGCTTCGTGCCCTCAGGTGGCAATTTCAGCACGCCATCAGCTGACACGCAAGCACCGGTATGCACAAGTGGTCCCAGATCAGCCACGGCAGCGTCCACAATAACCTGTAGGTTCGCCGGACATGACCCGTCGTTCAATTCCAAGAAAGCAAACGCACCCTTTCCCTGCTCTCTACCTGTCTTCACCCAGCCACCGACCCGAACTCGCTGGCCAGCCAGTGCAGCTCCGCCGTCGGGTCGAGACACGATGGATCGGATGGGGACACGATCGGAGAACGGATGTTTCAGAGACGACGTAGCAGCGGCGTCATCAAGGGTTGTAGCGGCGAGTTCGGCCGCCGGCGGCGGCGTGGTGGTGGTATCTCCCATTGTCATGCGGTGCGTGTCCAAGCCAAAAGCAGGCGCTTGATAAACCCTAGAGCAATGTGGCGATCGTATGGAGCTAAGGTGTACAAGAACTGGACGTGAAAATGCGTGTCAGCTTTTTATAGGGTGAGTTGTGTGGGCGCTAGAGCATATGTTCTTTATGGTGCGGCCCTTGTTCAACGGCGCTTGTAAAAGATTTCAGTGGTTAGATTCTGACGCTAGAAGTGGTTCCCACTTCCCACTATAAAATATTTTTTTCAGTGTTTTCCTATATCCTCCTTGCCAAAACCCCTTCAAATCCTCTGCTTAGAAATGGAGTATGAACATTTGCTACTGAAAATACGTGTTGACAGTAGGGCGTTATCAAACCTTTTATACCCACCATGCTTCGTTGCGTTATTTTTCATACGCTAGATCGGAAGCAGTGGTTGTGCTGCAACTCGAACTCGAGACGTGGGAGCAGCCCAGTCCCATACCTGGACGCCCACAGAGGACAACGGTTGTAGTTCAACTCGCTGCCACCAGAGGGGACAAAACCTAACGGTGCGGCCCCACCCAAACCAAACTAAATTAATTTATATTTATACAATGATTTGTATTTATTTATTAGAATAAAATAAAAAATAATTATTTTTAATTAATTAATATTATTTAACATATATAATTAATATTATTATAACCACAAATTAATAACATACACAAATATAATATTTTTATTGCACATTTAATTTCTAATATTCTGAATTATCATATCGTTCCTACAAATTTTCAATCAGTATATTATTAAGTTCATAATGAAGTTTTTTATCTTTAATTTGCTTATGTGTAGCAAGGATTTTTTTAAATATAATTGTATCATCTCTATTAATATTAATTTCAGAGGTTGACGTTTCACTCTAATCTTGTATGACCACTTTGGTATTACATTCATCCTCAAATTTTCTTTTTATTCTTAAAATATTTTATTAATGAATTCATAACACTTATAAATAAGAATTATAAATTAGATATTAAAAATAAAATTAATATTATATTTAATATTAATATTATTTTAAATGTCTCAATGGATCTTTATAATAATATAATTTGTGTAAAGTAACATATATTTTAAATTTAATTACTTTACGTAAATAAATCAAACTGTGAAAAAATAAAAAGAGTAAATAAAAAATGTTAACAAATATTATTTTATTATATTAAAATATTGTTTCGGCTTGATATTTAGAAATGACAAGGGCAGAGAACCCATGTGCACACTATTTGACGCTAAGGCCCAGTCTACCAATGACCACTAAGTATCCAACCTACCGTCAATATTATATGATTATAATCGTATACCTAAAAGCGAAAATTTGATATTGGTTTTGGAATGTGATATATATGTATATATATATTTCCCCTCGGTATCATGTGATACCTTGCCTATTGTGAACCGCCTTGAGCAGCAGCTTGCTCTCTCGTTCAAAAGGAAAAAGGTTTAAATTTAGTAGGTTAACAAGAAGAAGAGTGCTAAAGGAAAGTGTTAAATTCGCAGCTCAGAAGCAAAATATCTATTTTGCTTTCGCCTCGACTAACTGAAGCAAAACTTTCAGTCTTTAGATTGTAGAATATGAATAAGCAAGAAGTTATGAAGATGCAGGTAAGCCCTCCATTCTTTAGTTCCTATCTTTTTCTTTTGTAAGTTTTAAGTACAAATCTCTGTACTTGCCTCCTTATTTCATTGTTTCTTGTTTATTTCTGGACTTTCACTATCCATTTTGTTGTACTGATTCGGCTCTTGTAACAGAGCTGTGTTCTAAGAGTGAACATTCAGTGTCACTGTGATGGCTGTAAGACGAAAATACAGAAATTGCTGCAGAAAGTCGATGGTGAGGCACTTGTTACACTGGCATCCATTTGTTCTGTTCCCAAACATAGATCTTTATATTACCCATGTCTTGGTTTTTGCAAACATAGATCTTTATATTACCCATGTCTTGGTTTTTGCAAACTAGGTATCTGTTTAATTAAAGATTGAAGCATTGGGTAAAAGTGAAAAAAAGATGATGTAGTTGTGGTTTGTTGTGGTTGCATAAATTTTTCTGTAATTCATGAAATGTAAGTCAGACATTTCGATTTTTCCCAAAAAAATGTCATTTGATACCTTTATTTGATTTTGTTTTGTTTTTCATTGTAGTTGTGCTAGTCACTTTGAGTCGGTTTTAGATTGTTATTTATCTTTTCTTATGAAAGGGAAAATGTTCTTTCTGCCAGGGGTTTATAAAGTCTCAGTAAATGCGGAGCAAGGAAAAGTGACAGTAACAGGAAATGCGGACCCGGCCAACCTGATAAAGAAGCTTGAGAAGTCGGGGAAGCACGCAGAGTTATGGGGTGGTGGTCAAAAGGGCTTCATCAACTTTCAAAACCTTTTGAACAATGAACTCAAGAACATGCACTTTGATAGTGGTAAAGGAGGAGGTGGTGGCGGCGGTGGCAAGAATAACAAGTCTCAGAACAAAGGTGGAAAGGGACAACAACAACAAATGCAACAATTGAAAGGGTCTAAGGATCTAAAGATTCCGAAAAAGGACCAAAAATCTGTGAAATTCATTTTACCTGAGGATTCTGCTGCAAGCGATGATGATTTTGATGATGATGAATTCGATGAATTTGACGATGAATTTGATGATGAATTTGATGATGATGTGGAAGAATTTGGGCATGGACATAGACAAGGTCATGGTGATGCGCATCATCTACCCAACAAGATGATGCCCATGAAGGATAAAGGTTTTGGTATGATTAATGGGCCCGCTTTTGTTGACAAAAAGGGCGGAGGTGGAGGTGAAGGTGGAGGTTTCGGCAAGAAAGGTGGTGGAGCTTTTGAGATACCCGTGGTAATGAAGAGTAAAGATGGGAAGATTGGTAATGGAGACAAGAAAGGTCGTGATGTAAAGAATGGTAAACAAGATGGTAAAACGAAAAATGGTAGCAAAGGAATTATTGGGTTTTTGGGATTTGGCAAGAAAAGCAAAAGCGGAGGAGGAGATGGTACTACCAAGGGTAGTACCAATAATGGGACTGCTAGCGCTGGTCGTGCAGGAGGTGGAACCAACAATAACAACAATGGGTCCAAGAAGGGTGGAAGCAGAAAAGATGACAAAATCAAACAAGGATACAGCCACCGTGAGTTGGATGGTATCGTCAATGGTGGAGGTGGCCCCAAGAATCTGGGCCATATGGATAGTAATAATCATATGCAGCCAGCTGTTCCAGGACTGCCTGCAATGAATGGTGGATATTATCCGGGGATGGGGATGCCCTCCACGAACCCTTACAATCAACACCAACAATATACGAACCCTTACAATCAACAGCAACAATATATGGCTATGATGATGAACCAGCAGAGGCAGCATGGAAATGATATGTTTCAACCAATGATGTACGCTCGGCCACACCCAGCGGTCAATTACATGCCACCACAGCCTGCGCCTGATCCTTTCACTCACTTCTTCAGTGATGAGAACGCCAATAGCTGCAGTATAATGTGAGGGTTGGTAACTATCTTCTAGAGTTGGTTTCTAATATGTAATATGTGCCAATGCTGTACTCAAGATTTTGTTTCATTATTAGGTGATCTTTCTTTCTAATGGATGCTTGTAAAAGGGGTATAAGCTTAGTCCAGTTCTTCATAACTAGAGTAATTAGTGCTTTTTGGAGGGGGTATAACGTGAAATTCTGAGGAAGTTATTTATAATTTATTACCGTGTTTTGCTAAAAGTGTAAAGCGGCAAAAGGCTACATAAATGTAGTTGGAAGTTGGTGTTGAGTAGTGATGGGATAATTGATGCGTATACACTAATAATTTGTTTTCTTTTTAATTTTCAAGAAAGATGTCTACATCCCAATATTACAAGTTGCTTTCGGGCTTAGGAGGGACCTGAGCGTCTCCAAAATTTTCAAAAATTTAGGTCCCACTATTAAGTCAGTATTTTACCCGAACAGGGAATACAATAGGTCACTGCTTAGATCCGAGCCTGGCCTTACAGAAGATATTAGCTTGAGGGCCAATCGGATTTGACTTGACCTGATTTAGCTTGATCTTTTATATTTTTTAAAGTAAAAATGAAAAATAACATTTTATTTATAATTGTCAAGCTTGGGACAGGCCTGACACTCGAACGGATGGGTATGGGTGAGCCAGTGCCAGACCCCAAATATTATCCCTAGACAAGAACAATCCGAGTAAAATCGGTTGTTATAGCTATTGTCATCCTCTCCGGAGGCTTTTATGGGCCTTTTGAATGTGAGAACACATTCATTCGTATTAACAAGCTTATATTATTCTGTCTTATTTTGTTTTATAAAATTTCAGCTACTTATTTTGCGGAATTCACGTGAATTTTATGCGTGACTTACATAAATAAATAACTGAGATTTATTGAACACAATAAAACACCATAATATTGGAGAGAAGATTTAGACTCCTTTTAAACGCGGTAGCTCATGTGAACTTAGAGTTGAACTAAAATTTACCGAAAGAATGCCTTCCTTTCTCACATTCGAAGTAAAAAGTAAAAACAGATGACATTACTCAAAATTTATTTAACCTCAAAAGCAATCCTTTCAAACTCCAATTAAAAAAAAAGATCTCAAAGGGCCTACTTTTAACAATAATCAATTATTGTCATGTTATGTGATATCACATCCAATAATGACAGTCCATTATTTTGTTATACTGTATCCTCCAAAGCCTCAAATCAACTTTAAGTCATTTTCCTACCGGATACATCGCTGCTACGAGTTGCTTTAGTCACATTATCGAACTGTATGCCATGCCATCGTTGCAGGGGATAGGCTGAAGCATATGCCATATCATGCATAACCAACATCCTACTACTTTTATCATTTTGTCCCTTTTATTTTGGGATAATTGATTCAAAACAAATATAATACATGGTAAGGTGTTCATTCCTATGTTGAGAACATGCCCCATGGTAAGTATACATGTCTCTATATTGTAGCCTGTTTATAAATGTAAAAGTGCAACAAAGCGTCACCTTTAGACATAAAAACTCATGTAGGCACGTTGTTCTTTCACCTAACTTTATGTTTCCTCCATGCATTTAATTAAATAACTTGACCCCATGATTACTTACATGTCCCATGTTCTTTTAATACATAGCACCTACATCGTCTCGTGTAAGTGTGTAGATGATAGACGCATATTTGGCCATACATATTTGATATATTTTGTGATATTTTTAATTTTATTATATATTACTTAATTCACCCAAATGTATTTATAAGTTATAACTACATTCATGGACCAAAAGGAGAGGAATTAAGGTGAATCGTGACATAAAATAAAGATTTGAAACAATTAGCAGATACACGACCGTGTATATGGCTACATAAGTCTCATAAAACATGTAAAGTCATGATTTTAAGTGTTTTAGAGCTAAATGGTCGTATATCAAACCATTTGTCACATAAACCTTATAATTTGCTATATAAAGATGTAAGTGGAGGCAAATAAAGGGAGCAGATTTTTTGAGCAAATTCCAGACGTGAGAACTTCTGAGAGACAACAATAAAGTTCCAGAAACAAGGAAATCACGAAGAGAACATCAAAAGATATCCAAGCTAAGGCTAAATCAACCCCAAACTTGCAAGAAGAGTTAATAGAATAGAAGGGAGATTTAGAATTGTGACCCTTTGCTTTCTATTCATTGTTTTTGCATGTTTATGTTTGATTTTGTTTTCTGTCATGAGTAACTAAATGCTTTTTAGTATTTAGGTGTGATGAACCCCATGTTGTGCTACAATATGGTTTGATTCTTTTATTTAATGCAATTATTTTGATTGATTCATTGAGATTCAACTATATGTTTTAAGTATGTTATGATAGGTTCATAATATTAATATGTAATCTAATTTCATAACATAGAAAAATG
Organism: Erythroxylum acuminatum; assembly: GCA_026284645.1. Taxonomy (NCBI): domain Eukaryota; kingdom Viridiplantae; phylum Streptophyta; class Magnoliopsida; order Malpighiales; family Erythroxylaceae; genus Erythroxylum; species Erythroxylum acuminatum. Next base: position 5,928,749 of record JANKOD010000007.1, read on the forward strand.
AGAAATCCTGCGTATGAATAAATCTACCATAATTGAAAGGATTTGATTGCAAAGCTAAAGATAGGTCGAAATAAATCCTCTAGATTAGGGTTAAACCCATTAATGGAATTCATAAATTGATAAAGCAATCTTCGAAACTTTAACTAAATAATTTTATTAATAAACCCATGGATTAGTTGTTAGTAGTCTCAAAAGGGTTATTAATATAAGATAGGAATTTTCACGATCCAATAGTCAATAAAACAATTGCATGATAAAAGGTTAATTATCTAATGATTTTAAGGGGATTCATTACCTAGACACTAATTCTTGATATTGATTGTTTTCTAAATAACTTCCTTTATTTCTATGTTCATGATTCTTTCCTATTTTATTTTAATTGTTTAAGTTTTATTTTTTATTAAAAATCAAAATCTAATTAGTAGGCTACATAATAGAAGAAAGGTAATTAGTAGTTCATTGTCTTCTTGGGATCGACCTGTACTTGCCTGTGCTAGTTATAACTATGTCGTGCACTTGCGATTAATTCAAATATTAGCCTTAAGTTTAGACTAATTAAGTTTTTGGCGGTGTTACCAGGGATAGTAATATTAAGAACACCTAGATGCTATTATTTTAGCAATTATTTTTGTATTTATTTTATTTTTATCGTATCTTGTTTTATTTTTTTCTTATTCATTTAATTATCTTTTGAAATTCTTTACATTAACAGTGTGTTTGTGGTTTATTTTAGGGATTAAAGTTTAATGCCATCACCACAACTCATAATATAAGTATGGAGCAGATAATACTCTTATGGAAGTTACGATGTATCTTCGCAATACGTAACATCACCATATAGGAAAGAGAGGCTTCCTTACATGTGTTTGGAGGTTCAACTAACATCTATGTTGTGTTGTGACATTGGTGGAAGTAACCATTTCAATCATGAATGTCAAGCACCAACCTATATGTGGGAGCGACTGAGCATGTACAAT
>JANKOD010000007.1:5954733-5968259 GCA_026284645.1 Erythroxylum acuminatum
TTTTTCGTAAACACCGGTTATTTTCATTTCTCAAACTTTACACGCATTCTCTGTGGGATCGACCTAGACTTGCCACTGCTACAGTAGTAGTCTAGTTAATTTTAATTTTGATAGCGTTACGACGCGCGGTCACAGACACATACAAATGATAAGGTTTGAATGATCAAGAGATGTGATTAAGGAAACATACCCGGAATAGTCTAATTGAGCATGCATTATACATTACACCAATACATATGTGTACAATTGAATATTTATGTGATTGTGCAATTAATAATGTGTGTGCAATATGTGTATTGTACAGGATAAAACGTCCGCATCTAGACGTTTCTGGATCAAGGAAGCAAATGCTAATCTGGGGCGTACTATGAGTCGACTTAGATGGTCTCATTTTTATTGTTTGTTTTGTTTTAAATTTCTGTATTGAATTACTACTGATATGATTGATGTGAATGTGTTGATTCCGGACGATAAATGTCTGAGACGTTTGATGTGAATTTGATGTAAAAATCATTGGAAGTTCTCCTTGAATGTGAATTTGAATGAATAAGTGATACTCAACATTATTGTTGAATGTCGGACCAAGGTCCGATGATAAATGTGAATGTGAATGTGAATGTGAAACTGAAATCAAGTGATTGATTGAATATATGTGAATGTGATGCATTTCATTACATGAATGCATGACAATATAAAGGTTGTTGTGACTAAAGTAGCCACACAAAAAAAGAGTTTAAAGCTCAGAAAGTGAAAAAGAGCTTAAAGCTCATAATGTGGTAAGAGCCTCTGACTCACTATATAAAATGAGTCATGTATTCCCAAAGGATAAGGGACAATTATTAATGAGCCCAGTATCTACAATAGATACGGGACAGTTACAAGCACTCGGTCACAACAATAACAATTGAAAGTGTGTCTCATGAGCATTGTATATGCATTTGATATGTATTATACAAATGGTTGAAATAAATAGTTTGAATGATTTCTAAATGTGAAATATGATTTAAGTGATTATGAAATGTATGTGACTCAACATGTTGAATTGATGAAGTGATGTGAATTTGGTGAGTAAAATTGACGTGTTATGTGATTAAGTGAGCCATCAAGGATGGTCCACTCATTGAGTTCGCAAAACTCAACCTAATATTTGTAACATTTTTCAGACTTAGCGATCTCCAATTAAACAAATTGGAGTCTAGCCACTGCATTTAGATAAGAGTTAGAGGTCGGGATTAGTTGTACCTGCATATGTCTACAATCTTTCTTTTATATTTTAAAAATTGTATTCCGCAATTATTGCATAACATTTATATGAATTGAAAAGTGTACTGATTGTATAACTGGAAATGTTTTGTAATGAGCGTAGATGATTACTAGAATATATGAGGATGTGTTAATTGTTTGTAACACTTGCAACTGAAATTGTTTTTCAATAAAAAGGGCCGAAAAAAGTGTATTGATTTTTCTAAATATGCGTGTGATGCATGACAAATTTGCAATGAGTTTGTTCTAACATGCCACTCTCGTAGAGTATATTCTCGAATACCGTCGGTATGTTCGAGAATGTGCTTTATAAGAGTGGGGTGCTACAAGCAACCATAAGGTTTTGTTATTCAAGGACAAGAAGGGAAGGTATATTGGTTGAAAAAGGCCATGTATAACTTAAAGCAGGAGCCAAGGTCTTGGTATAGCAGAATTGATGCATACTTGGTGAACTTAGGCTTTAAAAAATGTCTAAGTGAATTTACTTTATATATCAAAAAGGCTAATGTTGAAATACTTATGGTGTCTCTTTATATTGATGACTTACTTGTCATAGGAAGTAAAAAGGAGCTGATATACAAGTTTAAAGAAGAAATAAAATAAAAGAGGTCTTTCATTTGACAAATCTTAACAAGATAACATTCATCCTAAGTATGCAGGTACAACAAAAAGCAAAATAAAATTTTTGTGTGCAAAGAAAAACATACAAAATAAATCCTATATAAAATATAACATGGAAGAGTGCAAGCCAACTGTAACTCCAATGAACCAAAAGAAGAAGTTCTGCAAAGAAGATGGAATTGAAAAGATTGATGAAAGTTTTGTAGAGGAGCTTAAAAGGTTGTTTGATGTACTTTACTGTAACTAAGATAGATATCATGTATGTCGTGAGTTTGCTATCAAGATACATGAATTGTGCCAGTGAAATTCATTTTTAAGGAACAAAAAGAATTCTTAGATATGTTAAAGGCACAATTGATTATGGAATAAGATTTATTTGAGTTGAAAATTTCAATCTCTATTATTATTTGGATAGTGGTTAGGTTGGATGTGTTGACAATAAGCTAAACAGCTTAGGTTACTGTTTTAGCTTTGATTCTGAAACTTTTTTCTTGATGTTCGAAGAAACAGGAAATTGTAGCACAATTACAACAAAAAAATGGTAGCTGTTGTTGTGAATCAAGTACTTTGGATAAAATTTTTTTGACAAAATTTCATATGGAGCAAGAAAAAAGAACCCAGATATTTTTAGACAAGTAAGCTGCAAGATATTTCATGGCAAAAAAAACACCTCAAAATAAAATTTCGGTTCTTAAAAGATGTTAAGAAGGAAGGAGAATTGCAATTGATTCACTATAGAATAGAAAATTAGTGTGATAACATTCTAACAAAGGCACTGCCTAAAGTTAGATATGAATAGCAAACAAATTGAATCTTAGTCGGGAAAATTGCAAGATGGCGGGAGTAGGATTGAGCTTGGAATAGCTAACAGGTTAAACCAATTACTTAACCGCCTGTCTTGGTCCTTTTTCTCAAACAAAGACCGGATGAGTTTCCAGTAGGTTTAGCAGCGTGGCACTTTATGCAACACTTAGGAATGAGAGACAAGCAACTTATTCCCCAATGAGAGTTTTTCGTAGGAGTTCTTCACCATGTCATGAATTAAGCTAAATTTTACTTTTGTTTATCATCTACAAGTGGATGGTCATTGGTCAATCCAAAGTGGCGAACCAGTGTCCTGAGCAATGCCTCTACACCTTAATCCATCAATGGCCAAAGAAATGGATTGTGTTTTTGCTGTGGGTAGAATTCTAGTATAATTTAACATATTATAGGACCACGGGGATGACATGACTCCATTTCGAGTCATATACAGTCAACCCCCACTTCCATTTTATCAAGACAAACTCTCACTAGTCAATGAGTTAATAGGAACGAGTTACTTCAACCATGCAGAAACTACTCTTGTCTAAAAGGATAAGGAGACTTTTCAAGGATAAAGAACCCCTTTGGTCGAAATGGCGTAATGAATATTACCTAAAAATCATAAGTTTCTGACAGCTTGAGGTAAGCAAGGAGAATTCTTGGTACTTTAGACAGATGCTTAAACTTAAAAGGCAAGTCTACCCTTAAATAAGTTGGTAGGTGGGGAATGGGGAAACATATGGTTTTGGTACGACTATTGGATGCAACTTAGTCCTCATATAGAAAGTTACGAAATGCTAGTTTTGAGTTGAAGAATACCTGTTAAAGCAAAGGTAAGCTACATCATCTCAAATAGAGATTGGAATTGCAGAATGAATGGTGCTGGTCGTTCGTTTGTTGAACTTCCTAAATTATCAACCAGGGGGAGGTGAGGATAAGCCAACGTGGAATGAGGGAAACTTCAGCAATACTTCCTGCTATAACCTCTTCAGAGAAGATCAACCAAAGGTCCCCTGATATGAATTGATTTGGAACAAAACTATTTCTCCTAAAGCTGCAGTTATGAGCTAGTTGGCTGTCAGGAACCGGGTCAAAACTAAGGATAGGTGGAGAGGAAGTCAAGGAACTAATGGTCCTAAATGTCTATTTTGTAAAGCAGAATTGGAGACAATCTCACATCTGTTTTTTCAATGCAATTATTCTCATACCATCTGGAAGAGAATACAAAACATAATGCATATCTATTATGCACAGACTGATTGGAGAAATATGATTACATGGTCCAGCAGAATGTGCAAGCACTTGAAGCGGGATGGGATCGTTCTAAAAACTACATGGTCTTGTTCCATCTATTCTATACGGAGGGAAAGAAATAACAAGCTTTACAGAGGTCAAACGAGGGAAGTTGCAATAGTTGGAGAAGCTATCATCAATTGGAATAGGGACATCTTATTGGCACACGAAGTTCAATCCAAGATCAGCCAAAGAATGAAAAACTTATGGAGGATTTAAAATCTGAATGATGTAATATTGTTACTAAAAGAAGTTGTTCTAACATAGACTTGCTTAATCAATTGTACGGCTATTTGCATGAATAGTTCTTGTACCTTTGTACTTGTATAAGCTCAAGAACAATTGGAGGGGGTGTTAATCGAATGAAACGGACATAATATAAAAAGAGACGGCATGTGGAATTTAACACGGGCGATATGGTGGTTCTGAAGCTACAAACTTTCAACAGCACACACTTGAAACATGCACATCGGAAGGTGGCATATGAGCTCCAACTGCCTGGGGGAACAAGGATACATCCTGTGTGCTTCATGTATCCCTTCTAATGAAACATTTGGGAGGACCTACCACCAATAATAACGGATGAAGGAGCAGCATCTTTGGAGTCTATTAGGAAATGTTGGTGCTTACCTCTCGAGGAAGCCACGTGGGAAAACGCTGAGTTAACGAGGAATCAATTTCCTACCGTGGATCTTGAAGACAAGAGCCCACTTAATGGAGAGGACATTGATGGACCACGAAGGTTCACCAGGATAGTCAAGGAAAAATCCAGATATTCTGGGACTACTGCGTGAATTCCAGGAACTATCAATGTTGGTAGAATCCATCAACTATCTAAATTTTGGGTGGTTGTGCTAATCCATTACAACCTAATACTGACGCGAAAGACTAGAGGGTGCCACAGCTTCACTGGGAACAACTATATGGATAAGGGTATAAATGCAAAAGATGATGTTTAAGAAGCACTTTCTCTTATAGCTACTTGCATTACCGGTTCTATCACTTTCGTATTCAGTTCTCGTACACATTGGCTAGTTCATGATCAGTGAAAACATTACGAAAAGTACAGCATAGCTATTAGGCAGTTTGGTTCTCCTTCATCACAATACCCTCCAGAACTCCATCCATGCCAAAATTACCAAATAAATGTTGAGGATCAACTGGTCCAGGTAGGTGAAATGTGATGGAGAATTGCCCTGGCGGGCAAAGATTCTCTGTTTGCATTTCAAACACCTGCGAGAATCTGCAGACAGTTCTCTCTCCTGTCGTTGTGACTCCCCTTATAAGCACCTTACCATCGCTTTCAACATTGCAAGTGAACTCTTCTGCAAGAATACGTTAGTAAAGATAATGTTAAGACAAAAAGTATAAAAGAGAATAGGACAAATATTGTTAACGGAGCTACAACAGTCTTATGATATAGTGACTGGAAGTGAAAGTGGGTAAGATCACGTTGGTAAACATAATTAGAGCTACTGAAAAGCCCAATCTGATAGCCAAAACATGCATCAATATATGTGGCCATGTTCACTGATATTCCATTAATAGAATTCTAATTAACAAGGGTAACGACAGTAGTTGGAATAAACAAAAGTAATATAAGCTAAAGGGACAACAGATGTTCTAAACAGACTAGCTCAATATGCACCACCAGGCAAGTGACAACCAGTCATCAAAGTGGTAGATATTGTATACTTGATCAATTATGATATATTGACAGGCTCAAGCATTTCAACCGATGAGTCATTTAATTATGCTTCAAGGCAAGATATGTCTCATATAAAAGGTTACTCTGTCTGCAATTAGTATTTAACTCCTCACTTAAAGCAAAAACCTACGTGCATCTCTTTTGACCCCGGGAAGAGCCACACGAAACAGGTAAGCATCATCACTTTCTCCAATGTCCATGAGTCCAATTGTGGGCCCTACCTGCCCCAGTGCAGCGCTTCCAGTCAATGCAAATGCTGTGTTGCTGCCAGTAATTATCCTTGACAATTGCTCCTTATCTGAGCAAGAAGGAAATAATATCATCCCTGGACTAGACTTCATAGTGCTGGCGGAGTCCACATGGGTTGGCAGAAGAGTTGTATGATTAGTTGCTTCCCATGCCAGATGCTGCAGGAACACTGTGCATGAAAGTTATAATGCAATGAATAAGAATCTTCAAGAGAAAATCGTTCACAAACTGCAAGTGATTACATAAAAATTCTCAAGACATAGGAAACAACACAAAATCATATAAACGGAACCATTAGCACTATAATATAGTTAACCAGCATCGTTCCAAGATACTAGGAACTTGAAAAAGAGGGGGAAAAAGAGCATTTGCTGCTCAGCTTTATCATTGTGCTAGCATCACCTCTGCATCCATCAATTAGCAAGTATAAATTGTACAAACATAAGTTCCTAGCCACTAATTAATATTATCCGATCATCCACCAACTTCTTGTCACTAAATCTTTTTTTCCCTATAATTGTTTCAATAACAAATGAACTACATACACAAATTACAATAGTCAAAAGAGTGAACATTTTGAGTGAGATTACATGAATTAACAGAAATTCAGCTTTTCTAAGCAAACACCACCATTGAAGAAAACCCACGAATCATCACCAACACATCAAATTCAATGAAAACCAATCCTAAAAAGCCAATTAAAGTTATTTCACTTTCAACCTTCTTCTACCCACATGTCGTCTTCTCGATAAATTCCAACAAGTTCCATAATTAAATATGGATGTGTCTATTGGCACTTAATAACAACAAAACTTGTATATGATTATCGATCCTATTTATTTTATCCGCATTTGAATATCTTCATTCTTCTTCTTATTCTTCTTCCAATAAATGGGTGATTTCAACTCTTTTAAATTCCCAATGGAGAACCATAACAACTAACAAGAATTAAAGCCGTAACAATGTGAAATTATTTACCTTCCTCTCTCTGCTCTTTCCCTGCACCTGCAATTTCCTCCTAATGATTGATGATTAGACGGTCGTTGGTAAGAGAGATGTCGAAAATGAAGTGGCCAAGTGCTACAATCTAAAGCCAATGTACGAAAACTCAATAGATTTGATTAGGGTTCTTGTAACAAGAACGGAGTAGTAATGAGAAAGTGCGCTACCCACCACCGGTGAACCCTAGTCACTCCCGGCCACAAAGGAGAGGAAAGTGTGGGAATATATTTGAGTGAGTTGTTTACCGTGTGGGATAGTATGAATCACCACCTACACTACACGTTGTCGTTGCTGTCTACGCACTGTCATTTTCCGTTGCTCTCCACGTATCACCTATGCGTCCAATCAGCCAATTTCTGGACCCCAGTCCCCAACGTATAAATAGCTCTATACTGAAGTCTAGAAGCCGGATCAGCATCCGTTAACCTGTAGTCTACCCGACCGACCTGACCTGGAGTCCAATTTTATAGTGTCTTATTGTGTCCAGTGAATCTCAGCCATTTATTTATGCAGGTTTCAGGTTTATTTATGTGGGATCAGCATAAATAAATGACTGAGATTTACTGGACACAATAAGACACTATAAAAACTGGACAGAGGATCTTAGTTGCCTGACCTGCACCTAACTTGACCTGCGACCTGACCCAACCGACCCGCATTACTCATTAACTTGGTTGCAATTTGTCTAATTTTTTGTGTGTGTTTTAGGTTGTTTATTTATGCTCGGGATTACAATTACATTGTGTTTTAGTTATGCTATGTGTGTACTATGAATGGTTTATAAAATATGTATTAGGCTCGGAAGTTTGGTTGTGTGAATTGTGTATTGTTTAATAACATTTAGACATTGTGAACCCATAAAGAAATGAGATCAAAATAATATTGGGTATGAAAAAATATTTAAGCATTGTGAATTGTGTATGGTGCAAGAACATGTAATATTATTTATTATTTTAATAATCATTTTTATAAGATCAAAATTAGTTCATTAAATTGTTAAATTGTTAATTGATTTATATGAAACATACAATTTAGTAATTATTGTTTGTATAGAAAAGATATTTACACATATGATTTATTATTTAAATATAAATTTAACGTATAATCAACCCATTTAATATATGTAATTAAGTTAATTAAATGTTTGCATTTTTATATTGTTCATTGTTGTCATCAGAAAATAATATTACAATTATTAATCATAACTCATAGGTAGCAAATACACATTCATCATGTTATCTTATAGGATATTGGAAAGTCAAATACATAATAGAAAATAGTATGTGAATTTACGAGAGAATACTCATTATTCAACATAATGTGAAATTGTAAGTGTTTACATCAATTTTGTGTAGTGTGTTATCATAAAAAAAGTCATTTTTGCAATATGTCTTATCATCATTGTTTTAAAAACTAGATCAGAAGTTAAACCGATAAGAGAAGAGGTTTAAGAATTAAAAGGTTCAATCAATATTAGATCGTCAAAAAATGGTTAAAGATTGATTAAAATTAAATAATTTTAAATATGATTGAAAGAGACTATCTTTATCTATCGAATAATTGAAGCTTAATTGAAAAAAAGATTTTTAAATAAAAATTAGTTAATTAATTTTAGTTTATAAAAACTTATTAATTTACTAAAATTTGATCAATTAATTAATAAACTGATCAATTTTTAACAAGTAATATATGCTTAATTTTTGATACATTTACTCCTTGACACTTAGTGATTAATGCTTTAAAATGTTTAAGACACTCACTTTAGTTCATATTTACGAGGTGTTTAGAAACCTTCGAATTGAATTTATTAACGAATTGGATTCAATTACATTAATGAGATTGAATTGAATTCAATTTACAGTGTTTGGAACAAACCTAGTAATATTATAATTGAATTCAATTACACTGTTTGGAACACAATCAAAATGAATTCAATTATTTTATATGACATTTTTACCCTTGATTAAAAATTTCATATATATACACATGTGATAACCAAATCCTTTTCTTATATATATATACACAAATGGGAACCTTTATCCTATATACAAACAAACATGGCAATCAGACATTTTTTTCTATATATATAGTCACAAAACTTTTTTGCAATATATAGACACATGCTAACCAAATTTTATTCCTATATATATACACACACATGTCGATAAATTTTTTCCTATAAGTATACTCGTATGGGCACTGAGCTTTTATCCTATGTAAATACACACATAGCCACACATGAGTACTGAGCTTTTATCTTGTTTATACACACACACATATGGGTACCAAGCTTTTATCTTATATACACACACGGCCGTTATATATATGCACAAAAACACACACACAAAACGTTCGTTATATATATGTGCACACACACATATGGCCACCAAACGTCCAGCAGCAACAATACAATGACGCAACACCAAGAACAGGAGAAGAGTAGCAAAACGCAGAGTAGGAGAAGAGTAGTAAAACTTAAGAGGACAAAAGAGAAAATGACGTAGCAGCCAAAGCATCATAGGACACAGTAGCAGAAAAAACAGAGAATAGCACTCTAGTCTCCAATAAAATGCAGTGTAGAGGAAGAACAGAAGCTCAAACGCAGCAGATAAGAAGAAGTAAAAACGACACAATAGCAGCTTGGGAGGAAGACCAAAACGTAGCCAAGAGAGGAAGAAGCGAAACTCAAAAGCCAAGAGCAACACCAAAGCCAAGAGATGGGAGAAGAGTGGCTGCAGTGGCGTGAGTATTATTGCTTGCGTTGAAGAGTATTGCGTGAGGATTACCGTAAGACTCATTTCAACGTTTAAAAATAAGAGCTAGCAGTTGTTTGTAATTCAATTCACGAGAGTTTGGAGGTGAATTGAATTTATAAAGAGTAGTGGGTTTCAATTACATAAGTGGATTAAATTCATGTTTGTTTTTCTGTTCCAAACAAGTGAATTGAATTCAATGTTGTAATTGAATTCAATTCACTTGGTTCCAAACAGGGTGTTAATTTTAGGTATAATTTGGAAGCAAAAGAGCTAAAGTGAGTCGAAAACATAATATTTGAGCCGTCTTCTTGAGACTCACACTCATTAGTCTTCATGGAGTAATAAGGAGAAGGATTAAAGTAAGAGGAGACAAGGAAATGTTGCAAACATCAAGTATGAAGGGATTGGAAACTCACAGCTAGCCATAAATTTATCTTGGCCATGAAAAAAATGTGTAATAAGCGTGATATGACTGACACATGTTGCAGTGTCACGCCCATGCAACCATGACTCACTACTGTGAGCCTCCCATGGAAGCCAATCACGGTCATGAGATAACCACTCACGCTCGTGAGTTTTTGCTAGCTCACCCAAACCCTAATTTTTAGTATAAAAAAGTTATTTTGACAACTAAAACATATGAAAGGTCTAAGGAATCATTCCAAGGTTTTAGAAGGCAACATAGGGGCAAAGCTTACATCCTTTGGAGACCTATGGAGGACTAGACTTTATCGACCCAATTTGGAGGTGATATCGACACCGAAGAACCCGGTTAAGCATTTCTCTTATTGTTTGTTGTTCTTCCTCTTAGGGATTGATTATGTTATTCTATGTTTAATGTTTGGGTGTTGTGTAAGAATGATTGACTGCTATATTTAATTGTTTTTATGTAAGAACCCATTGCTAGAATCTTCAATATAATCTATAATTGTTATGTTAAGATTCATTTGTTGCTACTAATGGTTTCAAATCATTATGGATAACGTAATTTAGGTTAAATGACCCGAGCTTGTATGATTATTACCTTGATTAATCTGTTTACCTAACTCGTAATACGGTTGTCTAATAAAATCTAGGGAGCTTGTTATTGGTTGTTTAATAGCAAGGTTTAATTAACAAGTTTTTCTTAATTAAACATGACCTAAGGGAAAATCGGGGTTAACAAAACTTATTGTTAACCTACGATTAATAGTTTATAGGAGAGATATGAGAACAACAATTTAATAAGGTATGTTTAATTATATGTAGGATAAAATTGAACCAATGATCAGGTCCCTAATGAATTCATCACTTTAATCATTTTTAGAATGTTTTCTTTAATTTGTTTTGATTAGTTTTTTAATTTCTTATTTGAAAACCAAACCAAACCTCCCATAACCTAAACACCGATTAATTTCATTTCAAAAGCTTTACACACTTTCTACAAGATTGACCTAGACTCACCACTGCTATAGTTGTAAATTAAACTGGAAAGTTGAAAGGTTCAAGGTTTTTAGGATTGTTGGTCGAACCGGTTGGTTTTTTAATCATTGGTTATCATAAAGAAACATGTAAGTTAGATTCTATTTAAAATCTGAATATGCTTATAATTAAATATTAAATTTTTATAGTTATGTAATGATATTATATAAAAACATTGTATTTTTTAATATGAATTTAATTTTGACACATGTCTTAATTTATTTCTTTAAATAAATAGGGGAAGTTTAAGTGCTCTTGATAATTAAACCGTTTTAGGAAGATTTGATGATCCAGCTTGAGCTCATACTAGATTAGTTCTGGAATAAATAGCCATACCATTTATGTGTACTATAACAAGTATTTAAAATGTGGGGGAATCACTAGATTAAAAAAGCATTTAATTGGGATCAAAGGTGATAAAGAGTCTTATAAAAAAAGTGAGAAATGATGTAAAATGGAAAATGAAGACTTTACTCGAAGAGTATCAACATGAAAAAATAGAAGACAAAGGCTAAACTATGAAATTGGTTATGGAAGTTCTTTTCTGGTGGTCAAGATGATAGTGGGGATGCTGAAGGTGGTGGTATTCTTACCTAACTAGAAGGGAATGTTGCAAATGATGTGAGGAAAAGGAGACAAGTGTCTAATGTTTTTCACTACTAATAACTCTTGAAGCTTAGCCTTCAATCTGTAGTGCCTTACAATCTAAAGAAGTAGCTCATAATGTGAACATGAAAATGGTTAGATGGTGGTATGATTCAGATGTGTCATTCAATGTTGCACAATCTTATTATTACTAACCTATGGTGGATGTTATTGCCTCTTGCAATTGAGGATATAAGGCTCCTTTAATTGATGACTATATAGGTAAACTTCTGAGTAACTTTGTTTATGAAATTAATAGTTAATTGAATGAACGAAGAATGAATTAGATAGCTTATGGATGTTTAATCATATGTGATGATTGGACAAATAGAAGACATAAAACCATTATCAATTTTTTAGTTTATTCTACTAAGGGGACAATGTTTTTGAAGTCTATTAATGCATCTAACCTTGATAGAAATGTTGATACTCTATTTTAAATATTTGATGAAGTTATGAATGAAGTTAGTCTAGAAACATTGTTTAGTTTATTACTGACAATGATTTTGCTTACAAAGTAGTTGGGAAAAGATTGCAAAGCATGTATAATTCTTTTTATTGGACTCTTTATGTTGCATATTGCATTAACCTGATGTTGGAAAATATAAGAGATGTTAGATATTTTGCTACCACTAATAAGGTTGTATAGAAAACAAAGAAAGTGACTAAGTTTATCTATAATAGTGCATAGGTCCTAAATTTGATGAGGAAGGATTTCACCAATGGTAGAAAATTTGGGTCATTCTACTATAACCAAGTTTGTGACTAATTTATTATCACTTTAATGTTTTTTCTGATGAAGAATGAGCTGAGTCAAATGTTTACAAGTGATAAGTGATTCGTATCATAATATGTCAGGTCTAAAAATAGACAAACTATCAGTCCAGAAGCAAATCACACGACAATATCCACTTTTTTTAAATTTTTCACATAGAAAAAATTCAATTTAGGCTTTGAGATCTCTAAATATTTATTTCCCTATATCTTTAGTTTCCATATCATCAAAGATCAGGCCATTTGGACTTCTAAGTTATGAGATAAGACCAAACATCACAAGTTGCTCCAAAATAGGGGCATCATCAGGTCACCACTTTCAATCTCAATTTCTGATGTCATAAAGCTAGAATTAAGTCAAAGTCGCTTCTAGAGATTTATAGGATGAGTTATAACCCAATCAATGTGACTGGTTTAATAAACCCTAGATAGACTTCCACTACACGATAATCTCTTATCATATTCAACCAATTCTATACAAGATAACACCAAAATAACACCAAAGCATCATCCCAGAAACCATTCCACATCCAAATGAATCTTTTAATCCTTTCAAACATACACACATAGAGAAATTAGACTAAGTGTAGTCTTAAACCTTAAAATTTGCCAATTAGCTCTTCTTTTAGTACTCTTCCTTCTCTTCCCCTTTGGATTTGCTTGATTCACCAACTAGGACATAACAAATACATATTTCAATCTTATATCCAACCTTAAAATTCTAGCTCGTCATGAGCAAAGCAAGAAAGATGAAGATGAGAAGAAAAACCACAAAATTTTACCTTGATTTTCACCTAAGATTAGCTTGATTCCTTTGCAAAATGATGTGATTAAGGAGATGAAATAGAAAGGAGGTGAGAAGGGAAAATTATGGAGTTAAAAAAATCCATACACGTCCCTCTCCCTACTCTTCTACTCCCCACTTTAAGAAGTTTCTAGTCTTACACACA
>JANKOD010000007.1:5999526-6023330 GCA_026284645.1 Erythroxylum acuminatum
AAATTTTCAAGACAAATGACAAGAAATCGACCATCCAAAGCCCTCCCAATAGAAGCACCAAGACCATGAAGACCAGAGCCTTTATTGATGCATCCTTCTTTTCCATAAGTTTCGAGAGTTTGAACACCTTCAAAAGTCTTACAGACAATTGCCAACATAGTGTCCAATCCTAAAAACTCTGAAAGAAGCCTGCAATACATCCATCAAAAGGAAAAGAAGATCAAACATGGGTCAAATTGTTGTAATTAAAAATCACGTTGCTCCTTGTTAATGTGGGCTACAAAAAAGGAATGTTGCTGCATTTCAAATACCTTGTGTGGTTAAAACAACTAAAATATAATGAGGGCAACTAGAGTATGAATTTTCATATGATTTAGAGTGACACTAGCAACTTCTGAGCCAATATGAAAGGTACAAATCTTGGCAATTTTAAGTGAAGATTTGAATCATTAGCATCTATACTGAGGTTGTAAAATACTGGAAATCCAGTATTTGGAAAAAATTAGTAATTTATATTACAAAAATTGCAACTAACCTACTAAGGTTGTCATCTTCTACATTGGCAAGTGTAGCAACAATCCCAACAACATCCTTGATTAATGTAAGATGGGAGGCCTGTTTTCCAAGTTTCACATTAAGCTGGTACAAAATACCTGCAGCTGAGTTTTCACACTGTAGAATCTGCTTGGTTGTTTCCTCACTCCAATTAGATGAATCATTATTTTTCCCAGTATTAGGAGGGGCTGAAGAATGATACTTCCCGAGAATAGCTGATAAAATATTCATCAACCATTAGTATAGTGAACGTGGGAAAAGTATAATCATATAGATTTAAGTTAATTCATTTCAGCATTTAAGAAAGAGTTTTACATAAAAAAGCATCTATAAATTACGAATACCTTGCATATCAAGAATGGAATCTTCTAATTTGATTTTCTGGACTTTCAACGCTTTTATATTCTCCTCATGCTGCTTGATTTTCATTCCCAACATTTGTAGATCATCTTGAAGTTTCTGCACAGTTGGGCTTTTTTAAGACTTCATGTATAACTATCTGCTATCAAGTTCTGAGAAATTTTTTTTAAAACACACTAAAAATGTGCATCTATCTATTTCAGTTACGATGAGCCTTGAAAAGAAGCACTCCATATATCAGGTATGGATGGCCACTTTGAGAGTAACTACTGATGGACAATATTGGCATCTTTTTTACAGCACTAACATCTTGACAGGTAAATCGATAATAATAATGGGTGGGACAAGTGCATAAAAAAGCATTGGTTTCCATTGCAGGACCTGAGAACTGTAAATAATGGACTGCGCTTGAGACAATGCCCCATTTTGAGCTTCATCATGAGGAACTATACTGGTTTCCATTTTATCAACTTGCAGCAATGCTGATGAATCCAAGATGGATGGCTGCAATTCAACAAAACCCATTTATTTCTCACAAAACTGCAGGAAAGCATAGGACATAGAGAAGGAACCAGTTGGAAGCTTAAGTTCATCACTTTCTCCATAGTGCTAAACTAGTAGGTAAGTTACTATAGAGTCTTAATACAAATGAATCACAATGCTAAACACGGTTGCAAGCATAACAGTCAAATAGTTTCTACACAAAAATCTACCACAATATTAGTTAAGAGAAGGAAAGGACAGAAAATCCTGTAAATTCAAAGCTTCCAGTCCTAAATAGATAGTGACCCTCAAAATTTTCTCATCCATTAATAATTACTCAGCATCTTTTTGTGAATTGAATCCGCTGTCTTTCAAAATATGGAAAAGCTTTCCAGGCTAGAAGTCACCTTACATTATCAATCCTTTAGACTAGATAACCATATTCACAGTTCCATAGGAACGAAGCTTTTTACAAGCTTGTATTTTGTAGAATTCCTCTAATAGTTGCTAGTAAGGTGAAGGTAAAATTCGCATTTTGCCAGGTTTTCTAGCACTCACATCCAATTCATAGCATAACAAGAAAGTTATCTAAAAGACACAGAATTAGATCACCGTTCCTGGATAATTCCGTCATTCTTAGAGACAAAAAGAAAATGAACATAAATGGTACTCTCACATCCTTAACCCATGCTGGGAATGCATACCAGAAATCATATTCCAAAACAAATTATCCGACATACAACACGGAAAGACTTTCAGAACACTGATTTGGAGCCCGACCCATAAGAGCAAAGAAGAGGGAAAAAATCACAACTACCTGGAAACTGATCCCCACATACACAAGTCAAAAGTAAAAATAGCAAGAAAGATTCCACTTTTATGCTCTACCAACAGACTGCTAAAACCGTATTGACTAAAAAACAAAAATCACGGATAGATTACAGAGAAAACCCAAGTTCAAATACAAACTTCACTGATCAACCTCAAAAGGAAGGGAAAAAAAACTCAGATAGAGAGATTAACGCAAAGCAAAGTAACATGCATACATCATAAAGGTGTTAATCAAAAAGTCATACCATAGATTTCAGAGTTTTCAATAAATTTTTTTTGATTGAAATTAGAATAAAAATTATATTTATTCATTTTATAATACTAGATATTAATATTAAATTTTAGTTTAATTAATTTCTTAATATATCAAAATGTCACATCTCATCGCCTTGTAACGTATCATTATCTTTCTAGACATAAATAAGCATATTTATTTCATAAGTGAAAATATATTTTTGCTTAGATTCTCCTTATCAACTCATATCGTCCTTTTTAGAGTATTGATGATTTGAAAAGTGAATGTTTGGAAGAAATCGATCAAGATAAGGAAATAACAGAAATTCTCATTTATTAAAGATTTTTCACTTGTTAGAAAAGTGTAATATACGTATTGAAAATAATTAATTTATTGCTAAATTAAAAAAAATTGAAAAGAGAAAAGAGAAGAAATATTGTTATGCTTTTTAACGATGTGTTTTAGTTTTAACCGCAAGTGTATGGTATAGTTGTAGCTAATGTTGGCGAGTATGGGTGAATTCTACGAAGACTATAATACTTACCATCTTTCTATTATCTAGTTTAACAAATTATAATATTTATGATAATCAAATTAAGAATTAAAACAATAAATTAAAATAAATCAACACAATTGACAAACTAGAACAAAAACTAAACGGAAAAACAATAAAAAAAAGATAGTGTTACCAAGAATTCGAATCCCCTTTTGGACTTCTTATGAAATCACGATTTCATTAATCAATTTAATATATAGTTCATTAGATAGTAGAAATTCCTGAACTATGCAAATGCCTTTCTCAATATTATTAACATCTAATCCTAGGTTAGATTAATTTAAATCTCCTTCTAAATTAAATCCCATAGAATTGTATCAATTGACTAATAAATTTTATTATTAGGTTTGACCATAATTTAGAAGATTTATATCTACCTATATTTAATTTTGCATGCAACTCTTTGCATTTATGCTAGATCTATTAATTTGAAGGATTTTTACATCTCAATTGCATGAAATCACACATGAATCAACTTGCTAGCAATATTAACTCAAGAATAATTAAGAACAAATAATTAAATCTCTATAAAACTAAAGAATGAATTAAAATAAAATAAAATAACTATAAGGTCTATCCTGGGTTCTTCTAATCCTAGTACTAATAAAGGTGTAGATCCTAATCATAGAAGACATAACATCAAAACTAAAGGAAAAATAAAAACTAAAATAAACACGATGAAATCCTTTTTAATCTTCAAGAAGTCTGCTTTAGATTGATGGGAATCCACTCTGAATGTGTTTCCTTGTTCTTTATGCTCTTTATTTTCCTAGGTTGCCAATTTGTGCTTCCTGAGGCTCTCCTTTCCTTTTCCTCTTAATTTTGCCTTTTATAGTTCAAAAATTAGTGTTCCAGATGGTACTCGATCACCAACATGGGCATGTGTGATGGTTGTGTTGATTAGAAATCATTCAACTCTCGAATTCAAAATGAATAGGATTCAAAATGTAAACACGAATATGGACACAAGGGTGTCCACATGACATGAGCATATGTACAAAATTTGTGTAACTCCCTAAGATTGTGTTACCAATTATTTTGCATATAGCATGCCAACATGAGCATGTTACAATCGATATGGGCATATGCATCAACGTGAGTTGTCCATTAACCATGTTGATTTTCATCATTTTTATAACTTCGTCAAAACAACTCAAAATTCCCTAAACTTGTTCCAATTTGTTCTTTTTGCTCCAAATCATTGAATTACAACCTAAAAGCACAATATAAACAAAATATATATCAAAAATAATAAAAAGACTCAAATAAACAAGCAAAATGCACTAAAAGTAAACCTAAAATGTGAACAATTAAGCACTTATCAAACTTCCCCACACTTAAGCATTTGCTTGTCCTCTAACAAATGAATTTCATTATTCTTAACTTAGTAAGAAATATCTGTCTAAAAAAATTAAACAAATCGAAGATATATATCAAGATTCTCTATTGTTCATCTAATTTGCAAAGTTCATAAAGTGAACATATATAAGAAAAATGCTAAAATCCTTAAACATTTTTTCGTGTCCCCTTATTAAAAACAAAACACTAAATTTAAACAAAATAAGGGCATTTAAAAGCTTGTTTGAAAAGTCACTTGACCTTTTAACGCGAGAGTAAACACCTTGTGATAAATATCTCCAGTTACTCAACTTAGTCACTATCTCAAATGGATATGAGCATTGCTCTTTAAATTCGATCATCTTACTAGTAGAAAGCTAGTGGAGTGAAATTATGTATGCTCGTTTATTCAAAAAAAAAATTTGGTAAATCAAAAAAGCTTTATACAGACATAAAAAGCTATATACAGAGCGAGAGATTCCTACACATGAATCTCTTGACAACCAAATGGAGAGCCAATAGAACCTACAACATTCCTTGTAATCTAATTCTTGTCAGCAATCACAATCAGTATTTCCTATACAACCTTCCTGCCAAGCATCCTTAGCAAGCTATCTAATCTATACAGAAACACAATTTTACCAACAATACTTCCAACTGCAATTCACAGTCAAGTCAATGTATATACAAATTATACACAAAGTATTATAATGCAAATCTAGTATTTGTTCTCAAAATTAGTGAACTAAATTGAAATCAAGTTAATCATCGAAACTTATGACTATTTGCCTAAACAAATCAAATCATAATCATAACCAAGCTCATAATGAATCATCTTGATCAACATCCTCTTTAAAAAATTTCCAAATTATTCATTATTAAGCTAATTATAACAAAATTTGTATGCTTAACTGCTAAGCCCCTATCTCATGCTTAAGTTATACATAGTCCTCAATGTACAAAATATGTAAAAACAATGAAAAATAATGGTAGGAGGTAAAGAGAACTAGTATTCCCCCAAATAGTAAAAGAATTTTTGCCTTGTCCAATGTTGTTAACATCCATCTAATACTAGTGAAATCTTCTATACTCTAATGCAAG
Source organism: Erythroxylum acuminatum (assembly GCA_026284645.1). Taxonomy (NCBI): domain Eukaryota; kingdom Viridiplantae; phylum Streptophyta; class Magnoliopsida; order Malpighiales; family Erythroxylaceae; genus Erythroxylum; species Erythroxylum acuminatum. The sequence continues at coordinate 6,004,986 of JANKOD010000007.1, forward strand.
GGGTGATGTTACCTTCATAGCATGTGAAACTGACAGTGTGTGTCGAGTACACTGCAAAATTTATCCAACTTTGTACATTAAAAAATTGTAGCTGTAGTGAGTCAGGATCGTATCCACAGGGAACGTTCGGTTAATTCTCGTAATGAAAATAATCAATGCAAAGGAAATAAAAGGGGGGTTTTGAGATGATGCAATCGAGAAAAAAAAATGAAAATTAAACTAATGCAAGCAATTTATCAAAAATAGTCAAAGATGATAAGAGTGATGAATATATGTAAAACCCGATTCTAGGATCAATCTCGGCCTACACATGATTAAACACATCTCATTGTTATAATGTTTTCACATCTCTTAGGACTATTGATCGTAAACTAACAACAAGCTCTGTTAATCCTGATTTTCCCTTAGGTCGTGTTTAATCAAGATAAGCTCTTTAATTAAACCTAGCTACTAAATAACCTAGAACATGCTCTCTAGATTTAATTAAGCAGTCACATTACGAAATGAAAAACATATCAATAAAAGCAATAACCACATACACTTAGGTCATTTAACCTAAGTTAGATTATCCCTAATGATTTGAAACCATTAGTTGCCACAAAGGAATCTCAATATAACAATTACGAATTGTATTAACGATTCTAGTAGTGAGTTCATACATAAACAACCTACAATAATGAGAATAATGATAGTTCATACATGAAAACCCAAATCTATAAACATAGGATAACCTAAACAATCCATAAAGAGAGATTCAACATTAAATAATGAAAGGATGTGCTTAACCGTGACTCGGTCGTCAATTTCACCGTCAAACTAGTGTTGAGAAGTTTAGCCCTCCATCTTCTCCATAGATCTACAAGATTAACTCTCTGTCATCTCTTCTGTTCCCAAAACCAAGAAAATGAAGTCTAAAAATGTCTTTTCCATCAACAAAATGTATTTATAGCGAAAACTAGGTTTTCAGGTGAGCTGGCAAAAATTCACGGGCGTCACTTTTAGTGTCATGGTTGTGACTAGCCTCCATAGGAGGCTCACAGCCATGAGCCATGGTGCCATGTCACATCTATGACAAATTTTTCATGGGTGTGACATAGATCTCATGGCCATGACTAATTTGTCATGGCCATGAGACACATTTCATGGCCATGACCTCGCATGTCTTTATTTCTTATGGTATTTGTTTGTCTCTTCATTCTAATCCTTCTACTTCTTGCTCCATGAAGCTAATTGTGCCTAAATCTTAAGAAGACGGCTTAATAAGTATGCTTTGGGGTCACTTTAGCTATTATGCTTCCAAATCGTACCTAAAATCAAATATGAACTAAAGTGAGTGTCTTAAGCATTTCAAATCATAGATTAAATGGATTAAAAATTAAACACATATAAAGTTCCCCCACGCTTAGTTTTTGACCGTCCTCGAGCAAATCATCAAAATCAAAGTCACAAACCAAAAACACTTACTCATTTTCCATATTTCCCAAGAATAGACAATCATAAGCAAAGATGAATAACTTTCAAAAACCATAGCAAGAACTCAACATTCAACGCGTCTACTCATGATCAATCAATATTCATCAACCTTAAAAACTGAACAATCTAGAGGTTGAGTTGGACAAAATGTGTTTAAATAAGATAGATACATTGGTACACTCAAACACCATTCATGATCATGGCATTCCACAACTTTGCATATTATTTCATTTCTCCACCACTAAGAGTCATATGCATAATCATAAATCAAAGGACTTTTCTAGGGTTGTAATGTGGGAAAGGATAAGGCGAGATATATTTTGGGTAATGTAGCATAAAAGCTGTTAGGTTGGTGAAGTAAAAGTAACACTTAATGAAACATCAAGCACACAAGCTAACATTCATTCAAAACTGGGTACCATTAGTTGTGATGAACGCAACAATTATATTTCACAGCTCAAATTCAAGCTCTCATGCCAATTAGAAGGAATCACTCGTAAAAATCATTGATAACAATACACTGAAACTATAAGGAGTGATCATTCCAAAACAACATCTACCTCTTATTCAACATACTCAAATCACCAATCTAATATAACTTTAGGAGGAGAAACCAATAATTAACAGCTTTTCAAAACAAATGTGATTCCTCTTTGATACTTTTATTCAAAAAAAATTCTTTTTCTTTAATAAAAATTGAAAGAAGCTACTTCGACATGGTAATTTCGTTGATAAAATTTAAAATGACATCCCAACAATAATAACCATCCCACAAATATGCACACCCCCGTAATTATACTTTTGTACATCCACAATCATCAACAATTAACAAAGTCGGTATTAAACTAACCTTTGATTCTGATAAGTTAGTTCTGACTAAGAATGAGAACTTTATTGGAAAAGAGTTTTGTAATGGGAGTTTATTTGTACTTGATGTTGAAATGAATGCATCTACTTCTTCTGCTTATATTATTGATTCTCTAGACCTATGATACTCGAGACTTGGGCATATGAATGTGAGGTCAATTAAAAGCATGCAAAGCTTAAACTTATTGCCTAAGATCACTAATGAAATGGAAAGATGTCAAATTTGTGTTGAAGCTAAACGTTCTAAGAAACCTTTTAAACCAGTGACTGAGAGAGAGTCACAATTATTGGACTTACTGCACACAGATTTGGGTGATTTTAAGAATTGTATGAGTAAAATAGGTATGAGATATTATATTGCCTTTGTGGGTGATTGGTTTAGATTCACTAAGATTTACTTAATGAAAAATATAAGTGATGTAGAGGAAATGTTTATGAAATACAAAGTTGAGGTTGATAACCAATTGGAAAGGAAAATTAAGAAATTAACTTCTAATCAAGGTGGTGAGTATAATACTGATTTTCTTGCTGATTTTTGTGAAAATTTGGTATTATTCATGAGCTTTCAACCCCTTATAAACCTGAACAAAATGGAATAGTGGAGAGCAAAAATTGAACACTCAAGGACATGATGAATGCAATTTTGATTTCCTCAGGATTACTTGACTTTAAGTGGGGAGGAAGCTATTCTTTCAGTTTGTTATGTTCTAAACAAAGTCCCTTATAAGAAACTAGATCAAACCCTGTATGAAATTTAGAAAGGTTATCCACCTAACTTGCGTTTTTTGAAAGTGTGTGGTGTCTTGCTAAGGTTGCTCTACCTGAACATAAGAGGAAGAAAATTGGGCCTAAGACCATTGATTCAATTTTTGAGGGATATGCCTCTAATAGTGTTGCCTATAGATTTATGGCTAAGGAAGAGGGGTCTAAAACTTATGGATCAATTATGGAGTCAAGAGATGCAATGTTCTTCGAGGATATATTTCCTATGAAAGTGAGTGTGCAAGTCCCTTGAGAATTTGTCCCTAGTTCTTCTACCAATGATGACATAGAGGAAGAGGAAAATGTTGAACTAAAGAGAAGCAGAAGAGCTAGAGTACCCACTAGTTTTAGTTCTAACTTTATTACATCCTTTGTGGTGACAAAACCTGAGGAGATAGATGATATTTTTGTGGTAACTTATATTATAAAGGAAGATCCCAAAACTAATGAGGAAGCAATGAGATATGTGGATGCTACGTTTTGGAAAGAAGCTATAGATAGTAATTAGAGTCAATCATGTATAATAAAACTTAACAGACTATGTCAAGTCAGAGAGAAACTTAACAGATCGGTTTACAAAAGTTTTGAGTAGGAAATTAGTTTCAGAACTTGTTAAAGGGATGGGGTTGAGCCCAATTGTGTACTCATGATGGACACCCTTCTTGGAAAACTAAGTTCAATGGGTCAAACGAAGTTATGTGGTGACTACTTACCTGTATTTTGTTTATGGAATAATATTGAGATATTTTCAGTTGTTGAATTGCGTCCCTAGCATGACTTTATTGCATTTGATGAAGTTCGATTGTTTAATCCTTAGTGAGTTCCATAGCCCAAGTTTGGGTGGCGTGAGCAGTACATACTTAATGGACTCACCTACATGATTGTGGGGGCTAGCCACCCTCCTATGATAGTATTTGGGCTATCTCTCTAGAGCGATCATGAGACCAGGGAATTTTGAGGTTGTTTACTTCTCTAGCAAATTCTGTCTCTGATTTTCTTGGACACTAAGTTCAAGACTTAGTTCACCTGGTTGTTCGCTTATCGCTCTCTTAAATTGTTACAGTTTGTTTCAAGTTTTGGACCAAGTGGGAGATTGTTGGGCGTTTTGCTCTTAAACTTGAATAACGTTCATAATGTTTGTCTAGATTTCACTAAAACGTTCACCATCAATTTTTTGCTCAAACGTTTCTTACGTTGATTGCCGCCATTATTGTTAACGTTCCATTTATCCTTAATGTGTCTTTATTATCATTATCAACGTATGCAGTGTTTTTGTTATATATAAGTAACACATCTGCTCATTTTTCCACCACCACTATCATACAACTACTCATTTTCTCTATTTTTTCATCCCTCACTCATCTTTATTTGCTCCATCCATCACAAGCATTTTCCTCTATATACAAACACCTTATGCTCGTACTTTTTCTTACGTATTTTATCTCAGACAAATTCTGCATTTTTCTGCATTTCTTTATTCTTGGAGACATTTTCTACTCTACTCTTTGGAGTGCACCGAAGTTGGTGGAGAAGAAGTTAACTTTGTAGTTGGATCCTGTTGTTCTACTACACCATAGAGGGGGAAATTTTGACTTAAAACAGTGATTTTCATGATACCTTGATTTCAGATAAGCCGTTCCAATTTTAATTATTACTACTATTTTATCTAACAGGGAGGATAAACCTATTGGGTTGAGGCACTCTTTTGTCTCTTTTACAAATAAGTCATGGCAAGAGCTTCCAAAGCCATTTTCTCCCAAAGTCAATTGGTGCAAGCTTGTTGGAACAAGTACTAAGTCCCTTCTAAATAAGCTCAACACTTTAGATAGACTATAAGGTCTTCCCTAATCTTGAGCCAAGATGTACCCTTTGTTTGCAAACTATAGAATCCACAAACTACTTATTCTTCAGCTGCTCATAGTTAAAGGAACTTTGGTTATCCAACAATTATGCGATCACTTGCAGAGAAATTGAGGGGGGATAAAGCCATCTCTTGGGCCTCTGATTCCTTGCTGTTATCCGAGGATGATCATTCCCTGCTCATAAAGGCATTATGGTGTACAATTTATTCAATCCAGAACGGAAGAAGAATCCATGGGAATTCTAAAACGGAGCAACTAAACCTGATACGTTAGAATCTTGCTTGGATTAAAGAATTGATCATGTCTAGGGGAAATGATCTTCAATTTTCTTCTAATGTTATCGCCTCAACTTCTTAAGAAGTTTCTGCACACAAGAGCAAGGCAGCAGGCAATGGAACATTATGACCTCATCATCCAAGGAGCAATTTAGAGAATCCAGCAGCTCCATGCTTTTCTTACATGAAGACGTATATTTCATGTTATATAACTGGTTGCTTATAATAGTTTGCATTATTGTAGTTCTTTCCTTGATACAAAACATTTTCTTCCTTCATTTATCGTCCATCCTTCCAGTTTTGATAGCCTTGGCAGGGGGAAGGTCCCGTGTCTCTTTGCTTAGCTAAATAGGAGAAACGACGGTGAATACATAAGCATTAAGCACTACCTTCTCTGTCCGTAGAACGAGTGCTCCTCCACATTTGTTTCAGTTCTTTTCAGAGAGTAAATAGTGTGCTACGCGGAGCCTGGAACGTGGTACAGATCAAAATTTCGAGTAAAAAGAGAGAACGAAAGTAGCAAAAGAAGGAATCTTCCTAGTATACCCATTAGACAACGTAACAAGAATAAACTACCAAGCTTAAGATGTTATTGTTGCAATTACAATTGGGCCAATACAAGGAATAACCTTAAACAAATATGATCCCGTTCTCCTTAATGGTGTCAAGAATGATGCCAAGCTTACCTTCAATACGCTCGTTCTTTCTAGGTTCGTATGCCATGGCATATACGTCAGCCTCCTTTGACCTCTCAGCAATAAGCTTCCCGACAACCTGACAGGCATTGTTGTCGGTAAGTGATGGTAAATTGTGTCTAAGTTCCTTGGCATTTGTGGTAGCTACTGATATAACTTTGCTTGTTCCACGATGCATCACTTTTGCATGGATAAATCTTTTGGAGAAGAAAACATTAAGCAAGAATGGTCTCATATACATGTCTGTCCTTTGTTTCCAGGATTTCTTGTTGGGTCTCTTGGCAAGTTCGCTACGAGATCTCCTGGTCCAGGCAGCTTGAATGAAAGAATTCTACACAATGCAAGAGAGAAATCCAATAGTTATCCTACAGAAGCAACAACACCAACAAAAGATTATAAAGTAAGAAAATTAAAATGAAAAATTATCTACTTTGCACCGTCGAGCAACCAACATTTACGTAGCATTATTTGTGTCACCAATTTCAATGTAAAGTTAGCTCTAAGATTTTCCAGAAACTGTATTCCACAGAAGCAATAACATAAATAAGATATTGTACAGAAAGGAAGAAAATCAAAACGAAAATGATCTAATTTGCACCCTCTAGCAACCTATATTTAAGTAACATTATTGGTATCGACAAGTTCAATGTATAGTTAGCTCCAAGATTTTCAAGAAAGTGATAACTTGTGCTACTGAGACTAGGTATGGCAGATATAGAGTACTCAAACTTAGGATTATAGATGGTCCAATCTAAACAACATCAACAGTTGAGAGACTACCGTGGCAATGCAATATAATCCTAACATCTGAGCAATGTGAAATCAGCATAACCATTGAGCTAGGTCATTCATACCCCATCTTGTATCACAAAACTATGTTTTCAGTGTAGCCCAGCCTTAGATCTTACAACAACACTTCTTTCCGGAAAGTAGAATGCCTTTATGTTTTTAAATATTTATGCCTGAAAAATATACAAAAGAATAATTGCTTTTACAGCAGGGAATCAAGTTCCAGGATAGGTAGTGAGGGCTTGGACATTGAAAAGAGTGTCAAAAGGTAATAGTTAATCCCACCAGTAACTGGGGTTAGCATTGTGAACCTAAAGGAAAAAGTTGCAGATAAATGAAACCACTTAGGTTTAACACTAATTCTGCTGTGATTCCCATCTTCATCCAACTAGTCAAATAAGTCAGAAGACAAAAGCCATCTAACCTATATTTTTGATGGTTTTTACATGTTCTCTAATCCCCGGATTATCACCCATTACATGCCTTATTTCTGTTCAATTGCTCTAGGTGGCCTACATTTTTAAATGGCTGTTCACTTGAACTCTTGCTTATGCATATCGAATTAAAACAAAGTTTTGCCAATGATTTGAGGGGGAGTCTGGGAGTGCTGGTGATTATTCTATTTGATGGTTTTTACATGTTCTCTAATCCCTGGCATTATCTTCCATTACATGCCTTCTTTTTGTTCAATTGCTCTAGATGGCTTACATTTTTAAATGGGTGTTCACTTGGACTCTTGGTTATGCTTATCAAATTAAAACAAAGTTTTGCCAATGATCTCTCTGAGGGTCTGGGAGTGTTGGCGATTATTCTATTTGCTGGTTTTTAGATGTTCTCTAATCTCTGGCATTATCTTAAATTACATGCCTTCTTTTTGTTCAATTGCTCTAAGTGGCTCACATTTTTAAATGGGTGTTCACTTGGAGTCTTGCTTATGCATATTGAATAAAAAAAAGTTTTCCCAATGATTTGAGGGAGAGTCTAGGAATGTTGGTGATTATTCTATTTGATGGTTTCTACAATGTTCTTTAATCCCTGGCATTTAAATGTAGGTCTATTAGAAACAATCTCTCTACCATGTAAGGGTAAGACTGCTAATACAAAAGAACTTAAAGTCTATAAGAGAAATAAAAGAGGAAAGATTAATCAATCACAAGCTTTAATTTGGTAGGATGAGGATTGGGAATTGAATTGAAATTAACGATAAAGGCTAAAATTCAGATTGTATTAGGATTCCTTATTAGATAGGAAGTAGTAGTATTATGTTATCCTACTTTAGATATGATATCCTAGTTGTTTAGAACTTATAGATTTTTCATTACAATAGGATTTAAATTAGAAATCCTTTTCCTACTAGAATAAGAATTCTAAGAACTCTATATACATGTACTCAGCCTTTCATCAATAACAAGCAATATGGAGTTTTTCTACAACTTTGAGTTTTCAACTAGAAGGTGTGATGCTTTTTTCTAAGAGTGATTCCTAGTTTCCTACCTTGCATTCTTTGTGTTCTTCAATAAATTCCAGCAATCCTAACACAAATTCCAGCCCCCTTAAACCTAAATTCTAGCCATCTCAAACCTATATTCCAGCTTTATTAAAACTGAAATCATAAACCAAAATTTCTAGCAATCAAACCTTAAAATTCTAACCATACAAAATCTGAAAATTCTACATTCTTAGCCTAAATCCAACCTTGAAACCTTATATTCCAACAGCCTAATATCAACCATATTTATAAATTTGTGAGGTTTAGCTACTAGTTAATAATTCTTCTATTTGTCCTGCATCAACTGCATACTATTAGACCTCTCTAGACTCCGCATTTCAGCAGAACTCTTCTTGAGTGTTGTTGTTGTTGTACAATTCCCGCAACTATTAAGTTCACAACTAGCTATGTAACTGCCAGTAATTGCCAACATACACCTACAAATTACTTTAAGTACCTGAATTCAACGGCACAGTTCTGCAGCATATGGTAATCCTTAAATCCAGCACACCATGGATTTCATTTTTCCACATAAGTCTTTCAATATGACAATCACATTTGAAATAGCAAGAACATAATTCAAACGCCAAATGTTATCATGTCTATTTAGTAAAAGGGTGAAGTTAATAACATTTTAGAAACCAATCAACTTGCAAGATGTTTATGCAGCAAGAACATTACATGGAAGGATATTTATGCAACAAAGGGGAGTTCTCTAATGCATCATGCCTCAAAGCTCTTAATCCAAGTATTCCTCTAGTTCCATGGTTTAACATGTATGGAAGGGTTCTCTAAAGCCTAAGGCTTCCTTCATTACTTGGCTGGCTGCAAGGAAAAGATTGAAAACAAAGGATAGGATTATTGGCTCTAATGATGTCATATGTGAATTATGCAATCTAGAAGTTGAAAGTACTGATCATCGTTTCTTCAAATGACATTACACAGCTCCCTTATGGGCTAAAATTCAACACAATCTGAATCTTATATACCCGAAACTGATTGGGATAAAATCTTGAGATGGGCTGAGGAAAAATACCTCTCCATAGGACAAGATAAGATATAGTTTACTCAATATGGTTTGAGAGAAGTAAAAAAAATTTCAACAGGACCAAAACAGATAAACATATCTTAGCTCATAGATTATTCTGCTGGATTAGAGAAACATCGGTGGCTCATTAGGTGATGGAGAAATTGAGTCCACACTCAAGAAGACAATGGAACTTATAAACTCCCTACAACTTCCAGGATAATTTGAATTCTTTGGATGTTTTACTTTAGTAGTCTTTTGCAAATGTATTGTCTTACTGCCTTGTAATGTAACTTATTGGTGCTTTTATGGCTTTGGAATGAATTATCCTTTAATTAAAAAAAAAACTTTACATGGTAGGATAAGGTGTTCAATAATATTATCACACAAAACATCAAGTGAAGCACGTTCAAGACTTTACCAAAATTTGTATATGATTCACATAATCCAAGTCACCAACAAGCCATCAGTCCAGAATATTATTTCTTAGATGCTTCACCTTATCCAATACATTAATCTAGGATAAAATCTACAATTAGTATGACAGTTTGGACACGAGCAATCAATAGAGGATGGAAGTTTAAAAAGAGTTGAGGTCAAATCGATGTAAAACAATGCATGACTCATGCCACTGGCTTGATATTTTGGGTATATGCATATTAATGAAGATGAGGAGCAAATTTCCGAATAAGTTGTGTCAGGAAAGGAGTCAAAGGACTCAAGTCCTTAACTTGGGAAACTACTTGTGAGAAAACAATGCTCAACCATGTTATATCACCAGAAGCTATCTCCATAAAATATCAGCTTTCACATGACAGCCAAAATTCTGAATTTCCCAGGATGTTATCTAACTTAGTATCCAGCAGGTGAAAGATTATCGCAGATCTGTCAAAAAAAGAAGAAAATGCTGGAACTAGGCATTTAGTTTGAAAAGCTTACCGTCGTGCCACCAATATCCCAAAGTTGAATTCACGACTAACACCATCATTTACAAGACTTGACTTTTATAACATGCATTTTCCAAACGATGTCTTTAGCCCATTTGCTAGTTTCTCAAACCAAGAAATAAAGCTAAACAATTAGTAATGGATGGGAAAAGAAAGTACATAACCTGTTAATCTAGCTCTCTTCTTAATATTTTCTTCTGACTAATAATCATCAGAAGGGTACGATTTTAATCAACTTAATTTGGTATAACATAAATTAAAGAACATTAACTAAAAGTAGCAACTGAAAGCAATCCGCTCATCTACCCTCAAAAGAAGAGAAATCCATCCGCAATCCGAGTTAAGGTTCCAAACCCAATTAAATCAAGTTATACAACATCACTAACTGCATTTATTTATTCATTAGCTATGGCTAAAAAGAGAATAAAGTGCATACCCTGTTAAGTTGAATTGGAGGGAGTGAAAGTGACTTGTCAGTGAAAGAGAGAGCAACCGAGGGGAAAGAAGAGACCCATGAGAGGGAAGAGGGTTTGCAGCAGCGAGTTGGTAGTGAGTTAGTTGAGAGAAAGGAACAGTTCCACGAAATTTCACGAGATGACGAAGACGAAGATATCGTACAAGCCATCCTCTGCCTTTCCAGGAGATAAGAAAAGATACTTCAAGGATGCTTCAGCCACTTGTACGTGTCTTCTCTGCGTCTGTTAAGATTATAGTTAGGCAATATATAAACTCCTAAGGGTGCATTGCCCCATTGATCCCACTAGTCTATTGCATCCTCCAGTATATGACCTTGTCTTAAATAGTACATTTTTAAATGGTTATTAGAAAATAAAAGAGTTAACTTATTTAAGGGAAAATAAAAATATAGATATAAAGATAAATATGATTTAAAATAAATTTTTTTGATAATTTTAATTTTATTTCTTGACTGGAAAATACTTAAGGCATTTAATAAGAGAGTTAAAAAAGGTTCTTATTCCAGAAATTTAAAGGGATACCTTATATGTTGTTTTTTTTAATGCAACAATTCTATCTAACAAGAAGGTCCAAAAGAGTAAATAAGTAATTAAACATTTTCTCCAAAAAAATCAATAAGATAAAATTATAAAAGTTAAGTTCTAGTTATTGGAAAAGTTAAATATTTCTTTTTTTAAAAGACAAGATAATACCTCTTTTATTAATTTTTATTAACACATAATTTATTCATAAACAAATAGAACTTTTTATTTTAGCATAAACAATTGTAAGGAAAATATTATTATCATAGAAAATATTATTATCATAAGAACTCATTCTAATAATTTTATTGTTGAGTAAAAGTTAATAACAGGAGCAAAGTGCCGATGTTGGGCAAGCTTTACAATTTATAGCCTTAAAAAATCGCAAGTGCATGGGTCGTGAAATATAGTATTTGAAGGGTCGATCCCACAAGGAGGTATGAACTTTCTAATCTTATGTTATCTAAGGCTAAGAAAATTAATAAAATGAAAATAAAATTGCACAAAAAAGTAAATACGAGAAAATGATTATCAAGAAATTAATTCGCAAGTTTAACACAAAAAGAAATTTAAATCGAGCAACACAAAAGTCAAAAACATAAAATTGAAGCTCAAATGCATGCTCTAACCCGCAAAGCACTCAGGACATAAATATTTAACTAATACACACAATTATAACCTAAACATGCACTAATCAATTAAATTTAACCACTAAACACATCCTAAACTATCCACAAAAAATGATGTAATCTATGACTATTCACATCCCCACAATTAAACGTTTGCTTGTTCTCAAGCAAAAACAAAACAAACAAAACACACAACACATCAAAACACAAAACACGCAAATGTAATAATGAGGCAAATGTAGTTATCCCTGAGTAAGTTTTCATGAAAATTTAAGCTATTCACAAGGTCGGTAGGTTTTGTTTGACAAAACATTGTTTTTGTTCATTTTTATAGACATGAACCTAGTCTTTTACACGAAGGCAAACATTTGTGATGAATGTTGATCTGGTTACTCAACTAGGTCATGTTTTTATTAAGCAGCTTGGTTAGAATTTCATTATAGCCTTTTGAAGCAAAGGCACATATTTGTGATGAGTGTCGATCCAGTTACTCGGTTACATCACACTCTTAACTGGCTACTAGCTCTATTAATAAAATGAAAGCCAGTGGAATAGTTATTTATTTAAGATTTTCATCATCATTTTTTTATTTCCTACCTTATTTCTTTAGCTAATCGTTCTCATGAAAATATACTAGCAATACTACTTATTCAATTGACCTAAAATTATAAATGAATGTGACAACTTCCTAGGGTAAATAAACTAACATCGTATCCTAATTAACCTACATATTTAGCCAAAGTAACCTAGGTCATTAATTTCGCAAGCTAATAACTCTTCACAACCTAAAAGACTATGTTTAAAGCTAAATCAATTTCGTTAAATCCTAGCCATTGACACATTCACACAAATCACATTATGCAACCTAAACAAACTAACATAAAAATATGCAAAATTCACATTCAAAATAAAAGCATAAAACACACATCCCTCTCCACAATTGGACAACACATTGTCTTTAATGTGAGAAGAGCAAACAACAACACAAAAGGTCGGAATAAATATAAAATAAAACGATACATAAAGAAAAAATTTAAAAGAAAAAGGGCTAGAACACAAAACCGTCATAGTGATGGAGGTGGAGATTATTTACGCTTGACGCTCGAGATTGTTGCCCTATCTTATAGTTAGTTCAAAAAGAGTAAGAGAATTAGTAGTCCAACCCATTCCAAATCATTGATACTTATTTATAGAAACAAAAACAACCTTAATTGTATAACAATTTAAATCTATCAACTAAACATGCTAAGTTATGGTCATTAGCTTGACCTAACAACCTTGAAACTTGTTCAATTCTTTGAAAGGAAAGAGATTACTTCTTTTTCCTTCGGGATCACTCCATCAAGATACAGTTTTCATTGATGCTCATTAACCTTAAAGGTTTCCTTGTTTGCATTTTCTAGTTTAAGAACTCCTTGATCAAAAACTTAGATGACCGTAAAAGTCCACTCCATGGTGATTTTAACTTCCTTGGAAATAGCCTCAACCTTAAATTGTATAGCAACACTACATCTCCTACCTTAAATTCCTTATGCTTAAGATAAGAGTCATGCCATCTTTCACCTTTTCCCTGTAAAGTTTGGCTTTTTTGTACTCTTTGTAACGAAACTCCTCGCGTTCATCTAATTGCAGAAGTCATTTTTTACCGACTTGCTTCCAATCAAAATTAACGCTCTTGTTGCCCAATATGCCCGATGCTCTAACTCAATCAACAAATGACAAGCCTTACTGTATACAAGCTTATAGGGAGTTGTTTCAATCAGTGTTTTAAAAGCAGTCATATAAGCCCATAAGGTATCATCTAGCTTTAACGTCCAATCCTTCCTGGAGTTGTTCATCGTCTTTTCCAAAATTCGTTTTAGTTCCTGATTAACAACTTCCACTTGGCCACTAGTCTGCGAATGATAAGGAGTAGCAATGTGATAGTAGACTTCGTATCTTTTTAGGAGAGCATTAAAAGATCTGTCACAAAAATGTGTGCCCCCATCGCTTATTATAGTCCTTTACAATCCAAACCGATTGAATAACCATTTAATGAATTTTTACACAACCCTTCCATCCTTAGTTGGAGATGTCATAGCTTCGACCTAACGTGATAGGTAATCCACCTCCACTAGAATGTACATATTCCCCATGGAGGATGGAAAAGGACTTTAGTCGATGCCCCATACATCGAAGACTTCGACTTCCAAAATGTTGGATAAAGGCATCTCATCTCTTTTGGAGATGCTACATATTCTTTGACATCGATCGCATTGTACTACGAAATGAACATCTTTAAACAATTGTGGCCAATAAAATCCACACTTGAGTATCCGAGCTGCCATTTTGTTTGCTCCATAATGGCCAGCATATTGACCTTCATGACACTATTTTAAGATATCCAACATTTCTTCCTCTAGAACACATCATCTCATTAACCTGTCAGCAAATGTTCGATACAATATTGACTCATCCCATAGATATCGGGTGCACTCATATAGGAATTTCTTCCTCTATTGATAGGATAGATCATAAGGAAGCTTACCACTAGCAACATAGCTAGCAATATTGGCCAAACATGATGTCACCAGGCTATCGAGTAACATTAGGGTCTCATCAGGGAAGCTCTCATTAATATCATCATGTTGCTCGCATTCCCCTCCTTTTAGACGTGATAAGTGGTTTGCGACCACATTCTCCGCTCCCTTCTTATCTCATATTTCTAGATTAAATTCTTCTAAGAGGAGCACTCATCGAATAAGTCTCAGCTTTGCATCCTTTTTTGGCAAAAAGGTATTTTAAGGCAACATGGTTGGTGAAAATAATCACTTTTGACCCTAGGTACGATCAAAACTTGTCAAATGCATACACCACAGTGAGTAATTCCTTTTCTGTGGTGGTGTAGTTAAGTTGAGGCCCCGTAAAAGTCTTTCTTATGTAGTATATTGCATGTAGCCTTTTGTCCTTCCGTTGATCCAATACGTAACCTATAGCTTGGTCGTTTGCATCACATATGACCTCAAATGGAAGCTTTCAATCCTGTGGCATTAAAATTGGGGTTGATGTTAGTGCCTCCTTCAATTGATTAAACATAAATAAACAATTTTCATCAAAAAGGAAAGGCACATCTTTGACTAACAAATTTGTCAAGGGTATTGCAATTTGCAAGAAATCTCTAATAAAGCGACGGTAGAATCCCACATGGGCTAGGCATCCTCTCATACCCTTGACATTGATTGGAGATGGGAGCTTTTTTATCACTTCTGTTTTTGCTCTATCCACTTCAAATCCTTCATGCAAAATTTTATGCCCAAGCATTATCCCCTCCTGTACCATAAAGTGGCATTTCTCCCAATTTAGCACTAAATGTCATTCTTCACACCTTTGAAGTACCCTATCCAAATTAGTTAATCACATCTCGAAAGAGTCTCCAAAAATAAAATCATTAATGAATACTTCCATTATGTCCTTGACCATATATGTAAAGACAAACATCATGCATCTTTGACATGTACCTGGGGCATTGCATAATCTGAAAGACATTCGTCTATATGCAAAGGTACCATAAGGACATGTGAACGGGGTCTTCTCCTAATCCTCGGGTAGATGAATATCTGATTATTCCCTGAGTAACCATCCAAAAAATAGTAGAATGAATGACCAACCACTCTTTCTATCATTTGATCTATAAATGGGATAGGGAAATGGTCCTTTTTATTCACCTTATTGAGTTTCCAATAATCTATGCTTACCCTCCATCCCACGACTATTCTTGTTGAAATTAGTTCCCCACTTTCACTCTCTATTATCATCATTCCACCCTTTTTTGGTACATACTATACCGGGCTAACACATTCACTATCAGAAATATGATAAATTATCCTTGCATCTAAGAGTTTTACTACTTCTTTCTTGACCACTTCTTTCATGTTAGGGTTCACTCTGCGTTGGTGTTCCCTCACCACATTACAGCCTTCTTCGAGGTTTATACGATGCATACACACATTTGAACTTATACCTCAATATCGGATATTTGCCACCCCATGGCCTTCATCCACTTTCTAACAAATGCCACCATATCGCTCTCTTATTTCCCATCTAGTTGATTGGAGATGATGATGGGTAGGGTTTGACCTTCACCCAGGATGGTATATCTGGGATGTGTAGGAAAAGGTTTAAGCTCTAGCATAGGTGATTTCTCTGAGGAAGGTGGTATAGGCGCTTCGGTTCGGATCAATATGTCTTGATGGCTTTGAACATTTGACTCCTCTATCTCCGCTTTGTTTATTCCAAAGATATGTATCATTCCTACTAAAGTCAAGTCTTACACTCATTAAATGATCAACAAATAAAGTCCTCAGTATGACAAAGGGAGGCTCACTCTATTATTAATATCTTTTTTGACTAATGCATTAGCTAGGATAATTATTTTTAGTGAATCCAACTCCCTAATTATGTCAAGAATTCCAAGTTGAGTCCATTTATCATGCCAAGAGGAGGAGTAATCTCCATTTTCAATTTTATAGTTGAATTCTAGTCTTTATTCTCTCCTTAATCTTGAGAATGTGAACCTTAGTCCATGAGGTATTATATTTAGGTTAATAGATTAGAAGTTCTCTTTCTTTAAGTAATAGGCATGAATCTATTTGATCAATAAGGATTCTTTATTATTTAGTATCCTCTATATCCTCTTCACCATTCATATCTTACAGGTTTCTTTGAGTGATATAACCCCTAAACTTATCCCCATTTTAGGCAAGCATATCTCCATCCATTTAAGCTTAGCTAGTGAATTATTGGAAGTAATACCTCAATAAAGAAATCTCCTTAAAATTTTATACATAGTCTTAGTTATGCTAGTTGGGTTTATTAATTAGGAAGGCCAATAACTATGGATGCAATTTAACACTTAATTGATGAGATGAACTTTTCTATCCATTAACAAACTCTTGTTGCACTAATTATACAATTTTATGCATATTTTTTCTATTAGTAGGTGAAGATCAGTTTAAGGTGGCTTTTTCAAAGAGATAAGGATGCCCAAGTAAATGGAAACTTTAATAATTTCATCAATCTTATAGAGGATAACCAGGAAGCATTCTTTACAACACTAATTGACAGGTACATTCCACTTTTCTCTACATTGATAGCTAGTCTTGAGATGCTTTTGAATTTGTCAATCTTACTATTAAAGCACTTAAGAATAATGGATTAGCTTTGGAAAATAAGAATAAACCATTAACAAGGGACAAGTTGATTAAGGTAAGTGTTTTGCATCTAACATTTTTAGGAGCTTAGTTGACACCTTCATGGATAAGGTGAAGAGATAGGGTGAGATAAAGGTCCACTTTTCTTAATCATTTCTTTATTGAGCTTAAATGGCTCTCTATTGGTTATAACACTAATTGTCAGCCCCGAATTTCTTTTATGTTAATTAAGCATGATTAGCTTAATTAAACATGATTAGTGTTAGTATTAAATTAAGTTGTTGTTGATTAAGTATGATGGCATTAATTTAGTTAGGTGACATGACTAAATGAATTAAATGAGTTAGTTAGAAAGTGAAAGAAATTAATTATGTAGATAAGTTAGTTGGAAGGACTAAATGAATTGGGCTTAAATGAAGTAATGGGCCCAAAGAAAATATAAAGAAGAAAGAAGAATAAGAGAAATAAATAAATGGGCCTAATGGGCTTAAGTTATAAGAATTAGTATAAAAGGAAATTTAATTAACATGTTAATTAGATTAAAACTTTATGGCATGGATTAAATGTGTTAAATGACCTTTAATGAGTTAGTTGGGTTTTAAAAGAGAAATGGGCTTGAATAGAAGTTATGGGCTTAAGTGAAATGAGTTAGTAGAAAATATAAGAAGAAGAGAAGATGGGTTTGGATATAAGATGGGCCCAAAATAAAATAAGAGGAGAAGTGGGCTTAAGTAAGTTGGAAGTAGAAGAGTGTAAGAAGAAAGAAGAGAAGGCATTGGGCTTAGGCATGAATTGGGCTTAAGTGAGTGGTTGGAGTATAAAAAGAAAAATAGAAGAAAGGAAATGTTGTCTTTCATTTGGAGGAGTGGCCAACGAAAATAGAGAGGAGAGAGGGGAGAGAGAATTCGTGGAGCATGGAGGAAAGAAGAAGAAAAAAGAAGACATGTGCTAGGGTTGCATTTTCTAAGAGATCAAAGGGTTGTTTGAAGAAAACCCAAAGAGGAAAAGTGTAGAGAAGAGTACAAGCTTCATTTTGATTCAAGAAAGTCTTCATTTGAGTGAAGATCAAAGGTAAGCTTTGGAATTTTTAGTTGAGTTTTTGGTTGGGTTTCGATGTAGAAGGTTTAGTTTTGGAATGGGTATAGTGATTCTCAAGCCAATTTCAAGTGACATGTTGTGTGGGTTTTGTATGGAACTTGAGTTGATGTGGATTTTTGTTAAATTGAAGGAGTTCAAGAAGAACAAGAGGGAAGGATTAAGCAAGTGGAAGAGCATCCTTGAGTAAGGATTTAGCAAATATAAGGTAGGTTTTATGTTTATAATTGAATGATGGGCCATTAATA
>JANKOD010000007.1:6023430-6035554 GCA_026284645.1 Erythroxylum acuminatum
AATTAACCCTACAGGGTAAGATGATCAAGTTTCATGTTACATGAACCGGAGTTGGGCTCCGGTAACGGGGTCCAACACTAATGAAAAAAAATTGATACATTGCTCAGTCCAACCAATAAAAGAAAAACCTAATTTCTTAAAAGTGTTTAAGATGAAGCACCAATTAAGGAATCAAAAGCCTTATGGAAGTCTATCTTGATAGCACAACGTTAGTCCCTAAAGGCACCTAATAGGGAGGTGAACTCGGTTTTTATAAAATTCAAGAATTTTTTAACTAATGTACTCAATTAATAACAATCAATATAAATATGTATGAGGAAATTACTTAATATAAATTATTCAAAAATTTAATAATAATTTAAAGAGGATAGGGAAAAAAATGCACAACATTTTATAGTGGTTTAGCAAACTACCTTGCTTACATCCAATCTCGAAACTCTTCTTTGAATTCCACTATAATTCTTCTTTCAAGGTAAAGAATAACCTTTGCATAATCTTCTCAGTAAAAAGGAACCTTTTCACAATCTTCTTCCAAGGTGAAGAGGAACCTTAATCTTACTTGGTAAATCAACATTATGAGAATCATAAAATTGTATACAAGTATATAAGCATGAAATTTGTGAAACTAGTTGCGATGAGGAAAAAAATCAAATTAACCTTTGGTGAAAGGTTGGTGATGGTATTGAATTATTAATTCTTATGCATGTGATGTAATGGATGTAGTAACAATACATAAAAGGATGATACTTGTATTTAATTAGATTACTAATGACTTTATGTGAAATAGTCACACATATTCAAGAAACATTGATTTAAAATTTGAAAAGTTCAAAAATATTAAACCTAGGTAGAAATTAAACATTGAAGATGTTAAAGCACTTTGATAAGATTGATATGGTGAGATTTTTTTTAATCCATAAAGAATGAGATTCTGTAATGAATATCTGCACAACTAAATTCCATAATAGTACAGATTTATGTAAGGAGAACATACCATTATTTATTTCTTTAATAGTTATGCCTAGAGTTATAACTTTACCTTCTAAAGTTCCAATTAAATTAATCAACAATATTTCATATTAGCTAAAAAAGTCATATTTAGTGACATTAGGATGTGATAGTTAAAGCATAGATTATCTAAAAAGTTTAGAACTTAATTAGATAATAAAAGGATATGAGATATCCAAAAGGTTGCATATAATCTTGTATACCATAATAAACAAAATGTTTGTTGTAATATATACTTATAGGAGAATGGTTTTTAAGAAAAATAATAGAGTCAGATGAAATTTGAAATGTTCAAATCTTATAACAATACATCCAATTGGAATTAGTGCCTTTGGCTACAAAAGTTGAAAGATTCACTTTCACGATAAATTCAAAGAGTTTGTCATTGAGATGATTATGAACTTACCATTTCTACAAGAAGGTTAGGAAGTACAGTTGTCCACTCCAGTGGGAGTATATAGAGACATAATGCTTATAAAGAAAAAAAATTAATATTCTCATTTTTAGAAGATATAATAGTCAAAGAACAAATTTTATTTGATATGAAAAGGTAATAACTTAATTATGGGAATTATATTTATAGAGAAAGATACAAATGTTATCTAACTATTCTAAGTCTAAGTAGATAGAAAATGTACTAAAGGTGTTTAGTATGTAAGATATCTGATACTTTAATGAGCTTGCTTTAGTTCCTTATATTATTCACAACAGTAATGTCCTATAGAAGAGTCATTGGGCATGTAAAAGGAGCTAAGGTCCATTAAAGAACCAAGTAAGTATTTAGGTGGTTTCTTTTAATTATAGATAATTGAGAAAAAATTGTAAGGCTAAGTAAGTGCTATAGAGAATCTTATAGAATTTTCTCACTAGACTTCCGTCACAGCAGTAGTATGATCTTCATATGGTGATATGCTATAAGATACTGAAACGATTGACTTAGTGTAAGTGCAAGATTATTGGTTTATGCCCTATAGCCAAACGGTTATTATAGTTTATCTACACAATTAATTAAAAACATTTTTATCATGTACATATTTAGATGTATCTGATAAAGTCTACAGTATAAATGTGCACTGCAAATGAAATTATAATCAGATCATAATTACGAGATTCTTATTACATTTATGTATTAGCCCTAAATTGTTCTTAGTCATTGTTCTATTGAGATTAGACATTGATAGAGTGTAAAAAGACTAGCACACATTATGTTTCTTTCTTATAAACTTGTTAACTTGGAATTTAGCATGTCCATTAAAGTTTTCCATCTTTGACTCCCATAAACTGGACTTATCTTGCTACAATCTCAGTGGTCCTTGAGTTCTCATTTAAGTCCTTGCATTATTAGACTAAGAGAAATTTGGATGGTTCTTCCACCCAGGATCGTAAATAAAGTAAGGATTATTACCTCCTTGACCAAATTATGCTCCTATAAAGTTGAGTTACTCCATATTGTTGTATTCTAATAAGAAGCAATAAACTGTGATATGACTCTCTTGTCTGTATAGCTTGTATATGTATTGAATTGCTTTTAGTGGAGAGGAAGAGGTGGTGTTTAGGATGTTCAATTACTTGGTTAGGTTGGCTACCTTAGCCTACAATGTTATCATTGCAACAACAACAATCATTCCCTTTTGGTCTTGAAAGGTTGACTACTGTCTACTTCATTCCAAAGTCTAAAGACAACTATTGTTTGCGTCTCCTCTGACAAATCATTCACCTCCTCAACTGTTTTTCTCATTTGCCTCGTGTAGGTGGATTAACTCCATTGTAAAACATTTCCAAAAAGAACTCCCTTAGTAAGTTGTGATATGGACTACTCCTTTACAGTTCCTTCTTTCCCTCCTATGTTTCATATAGAGACTCCCCTTCATTTATTAGAAATTTGTAATTTCCTTTATGAGCCTTATTTTATTAGTCAAAGGGAAGTACTTATCTAAAAAGGCTCGCACTAGCTGCTACCATATTGTGACGCTTTCTTGGTTGAGTGAATTTAACCACGCCTTGGCTCTATCCTTGACTGTAAAGGGGAAGAGCCTCATTTTAGCTGCATCTTTAGATAACCCATTATATCAAAATGTATCAAGAGATTGGCGAGATGAACATTTGGATCCACATTAGCCAAATCATAAAACTATGCATTATAGTAATGGTCATGTAATTCCTTGTAGATATGCATTAAACCCTAGCCTTATGAAGTCTATAAGGGTCTGTTGCTATTCTCCATGATTTATTCCCTCCGCCACTATTATGTCTATTGCTTCTAAGCATTTAACTCTTTTAATCTCTCTTTCTTGCTTTTTGATGTGAGATGGCGTGTCTTTTACTTTGCTTGAACTTCGAGTGATCCTTGTGTTCATGCACCTGTAATCACACAAGAAGTTTTATCAAATCCATAAATAAAAGGTATTCAAATTGTACAATATGCTAATTAAGTCCCTGAGAGTGGCACCAAAAACTTGTTGATAAGTTTTATATAAAAACTTTCAGTACTGCAAGTATATGGATTGTAACTTATAATATAAAAGGTATCATTCCTATAAGGACTAATTAGACACCTAACAACTTAAATGCACTTTATCTACGGTAATAGAAGATTTAATTAATTTAATTAAAATAAAGTAACTAAAATTAAAATAAAGGGAATGCATTGTCTCAATGTATTTTCATTTTTTGATTGAAATCCCAATCAAGAAAAAATCTCCTTCAACATAATAATGATCCAAGTTTTGAATGCCATTGTAAGTGAAAAATACTAAAACTTTTCAACTTAAGTTTTATAAATGATTACCTACTCTTTTATAAAGACAAAAGTAAGTCTTTAAGCTAACTCCTTCATTACGTTTATGGAAATTTGAGGGCTATCTCTCAATATGAACAAGAGTCACTTGATAATATCAGCTAATGGCAAGTATTTTTCCAATTGGCTTTCCTTGATAACTGGTTTGAGATTCAAGGATCCCACCATTACGTACTTCATTTTGCCTACCTCTATGAACAAACTTCTATAAAGAGGGCGTCTCCTCTTATTTGAGAAAATACAAAAAAGGATGTTCAAATAGTGTACTAAAAACTCCCTTCATTCCTATTAGACCTTGCATTTTTTATTCAAAAGGACTAGTTAAAGACATTAAAAGGATGTTAAAAATTTTCTTATAGGATGGATCTAAAAGCTTCTATGCTTATCACAAAGTTAACTAGGATGAAGTTTATAAGTATAATCTGTTAAGGGTTAGGATTACAATCATTAAAGATTACTAAAAAGGTGATTCTGATTAAAAGACCAATAATGAAGCATTATAGGTAAAGTAGATACATATATATTTTTAAAAAGTTTCTGGGAAGTTAAAAGTAACTTTAGTACCTCATGGTTCATGAATCATCTACTGAAGTTGAGAGAAATCATTCACGTTAATATCTAGTGCAAAGTGGGGGATCAAAAGTTAGCTTCCTTGTGACTTGACAATTGGAGCTCCTTTGGTCCTCTATCAAATTACATGCAAATTCACTCACTAACTCACCAATATCCTACCTGTGTCAAGGTAAGCTCCCTAATAAAGAAGAGATGGTTTAGTGTACTAGGACATTTTCAATAAGCTTGCATCTTTAAATCATTTAGGGTCAAAAACTAGTTATATCATTGCATTAAGATGTTATGTGTATGCCATATGGAATGAAAGAAATTCTATAATCTTTAAAAATGTTTTTTTTAAAAAGGTGATCAATTATTGTTTGAATTAACGACATAGATAATTGAGCAACTTCTTATACACAATCCCCCTTTATAAAGAATCTATAGTACACCAAAGCTATGATAAAGCTATCGTTGGTGATCTTCCTAAATGACAATTCGTGGCAAACTCTGGTCTTAATTGTTCAATAAAGATCTAGGAGGGGAATATTCTTTTTTATGAGCAAATTTGACTAATATTCTACATTAGTTTATGGTTTCTTCAAAATTGTCATCACCTAGATGGTTGGAGTATTGTAATTTTGGATTGTACTAATTTCTTATCTTATTCAATAGAATTTATTCCATTTTTAGGAAAACAAAAAATCAATATAAAATATGTTAATTTGAATTTCAAGTTTTGGTTTTTGGTTTTAGTTTCTACTTATTTTCATAACTTATAAAAACTATAAAAAGAATAGTTTTTATATTCTATTTTCGTTATTTTGTCATAAATATATTCTTACAAACGAGAATTATGATTAATACAATATAATATAACATAATAATTTTGAAAATAAAATAAATTCAAATTTGATAATTATTTAATAAACATTTTAAAATTTAAAATATCTCAAAAATTTATAAATTTTTTAAAATTTATTTAATTAAAAATAAAAATTTTATTATAAATAGTCAGGTTAGTTTATTAAGAATTAAAATATGTACTAAAAATTTTATTATAAATAGGGTCGAGCACAAAAACGGGCATAAGTGAATTGATCCCTAATTTTAATGGATGGATGGATGGAGAGGGGCACAGGGTGGCACACGGAAATGGGCACAAGTGAATTGATCCCTAATTCAATAGCCAAAGGCCACTCTGTATCGCCTTTGAACTCCCTAGGTTTGTGTATCCCCTTGGAAGAAGCCCCATAGTAAGTTCTAAAGGAGGACTCACTACTTGATCTAGTATCATCAGAATACGATATTGACAGTCCCTCTCTGTCATGATCGTGCTTATGCACTATCGTGCAACTCCCTGATGTTCCTCTCTGTCACGATCGTTCCTTCCTGATGTAAGCACGATCATGCACCACCTAATATCCTTTATTGATTTCTCAAAATAGATTTTTGGGGCAATTTTCATGGCCATTTTGACAAAGAATATGAGGGATTTAGCCAAAACATTCTTTTAAACAAATGTTTCCATATGTCTTAAGTTTCTAATGACACTAATTTCATATAGTTTCGTTCAGTATTCTTCAAGATATACCTAAAACACTATAGACTATTCCCAAACCGCGACAGCACACTATACTCAACTTCAAGACAAATTTTGAAACCCTTAAAGACAAATTAAATTTTGATTTCTCCATTAAAAATATAGACACTTACAATCATCCTATTTGGATATCTACAAATCAAGATATAGCCAAAATACAGATGTATGTTTAGTGAAAACACTCCATCTAACATATTCTAGCACACTTCACCACCATTTTCATCCTAGTTCATCTCTTTTGCTCAGTTTATCATTTCTAGCTTATGTCCTCATTATTTCCTCTTCATTCTTACTTCCATTTTAGCTGAATTTCAATCACAAGAAAATCATATTTTATGTTTGATCATAATACCAAAAACAAATATATTCATCACTAAATTTCGGAGCTTCTTTCTAGACCATTTTAATGATCCTTCAAGTTCAAACTCATCTCTACAACAACTTATGAAAGGTTAATAACCTCATATGCAGAAATAAGATATTTATATGCACATTTCATCACTCATGATTCACACATATAATTTCATGATTAAGTCATCTATCTCAAATTACTCATCATATTAGTTTCATTTAACACTACGTATGATGATTAAAGCATAACTTACTAGATTTAGCTTCAAAATCTTCAAACTCTTCAAGAACACCAAGAAGCTCTAACTTCTCACACAACTCACGTACAACATTATGGAGGTTGGGAGGTTTAGGTTTTCTTATGGAAAAATGAAGAAGACAACAAGATGAGAGTAGCAAGTGAAAGATGAGAAAGCTAGGTTCAACTTGAATGGAGATTGGTGAGAAAATTCGTGAAGAAGGTGAAGAAGAAAACCACAAAGAGAAGAAGAAAGCAAGAAACAAAACAACTAGGTGGTCTTTTAATGTTAAAAGAGAATCATGGGATAAGGACATGGCTTGGCAAGTGACAAGTCCAATCTCTATATGTTTAAGCTAGGTTCGCTTATTTAACTAGTCCAATCAACTCCAATTTCTACTCCAATTGTCTCTCAATTTTTAATGACACTTGTCAATAAATCCCAAAGTCATTCATCAAAATTTGCACTACCATTTGACTCTTATTTCAACTATCATTTATCAATTATCTTGTCACTTGGCATTTTTCCTAGTCCAAAAATACTCATAGTTTCAGAAAATATTCTAAATTCCACAAAAAATTCTAAATCAATAATTGTACTTTCCAAAATAATTTTCAATACATAAAAATCCACAATTCATAATATAATCACATTTATAAATCAATTATACCCGGAAAATTTCAATAAATGCATATATAATCATTTTAATGTGTGTGTATGTTATAAAATGCATGAGCACGAAATGCACTTTCTAACTTCTCAATAATTTCTCATGTACACTATTCCAGGGTTCTAACCCTAAACATAGGATAACGGGATGTTACAAAATAAAATCCACTTAATTAGTTCTGTTGGCGTATTATAAGTTGCTAGTTAGCTTTCCTTAATATCATGGCTCCAATTAAAAGATCCACCCAAACAAGAAGCTGTAATTTAGAGAGTGTCTTCCTCTGATTGAAAAGGTTCAAAAAAGGCTAAGCGGTTGGCATATGAAGCATTATGCAGTAAGATTGCAATTGATCAAGTATATGGTTAATTCGCTTCATATCTTTTGGTCATCTCACATTTTTCTCTCCAAAGGATTGACAAAAACAATAAAGGAAATGATGAAATGTTTCCTCCCATATTGAAAGTACTGCAGTAGATATAAAGCTAAGGTAAGTTGGGATGAAGTTTGTAAACCAACTAACGAGGGAGATTGGTAATCACTCCTATAAATCTAAGTAATAAAGTGTTTATAAGGAAGAGAATATGGAGGATATTGACTAACAAGGATGCTCTGTGGGTAAGATGGATCCATACCTATTTATTGAAGGAAAAAAGTTTATGGAAAACCATTAACAAACCTCAAACTCCTAGTTTTTCTCTCTACTACTAAAATTTAAGGGTCTGTTAATTGGAAATCACAAAGGTATAGTAGGAAATGTTGAAACAACTTTCTTCTTCTTTGGTAAGTGGAGCAAAATAGGGCCTCTTAATAGTTTCCAAATATTACCAAACTTTTTAAATAGGTATCCAAGCTCTTCTAATGTGAGTATGTAGATTAATTCCAAACAATGGTCAAATCTCCCCTTGAAGTTGCTCACATCATACTTGAATATAATCCTAATTTAGGAAGAAATGATTACTATCAATGGCTTAGACATACCTTTAGCATATTTACGAACTGATCTTCTAGAGAAGTACTTAAGCCTAAAGGGATGAAGCAAACTTAGGGTAGTACAATATGGAATAGAAATCTACTACTAAAAGTATCCTTCTTCATGTGATTAGTTACAAAGAATAGATTAGCCACTCTTGATATTTTGAGCTACCTTAATTTACCTACTATCTGCAACTTATGCAAATGTCAAAATGAATCTATAGAACATCTCTTTTTTTTGTAGTTACTCTAGCTCTATTCGGGGTACCATTATGGTTATATGCCATCTTAACCTCTTAAGAACTAACCATGTTAAGTTTATGGAGTGACTAGCCTCAGATAGGAGTATCACTAAAGGAAACAAAGTAGTCTAAATGGTAGATTTTGGTTGTGTATATATGAAATATGGAAGAAAAGAATATTAGGTGTTTTAAGGGTATTGAAAACAGTATATAGCTACTTATAGAAGAGCTTTTTCAATAGACAAGGAGTAGCTCCTGCTTATTAATATTGTGACAGAATGTAGTCATACAATGGCCACATCTTAGAGATTAGATGACTACCAAATACAATAAGGAGGATGCTTCTCCATTGGATTTATTTTTATAACAACCTAATTCTAATTGCATTAGTTTATCTTGCTCGTTGAATTTTCTGTAAATAATAATGATAAAGAATAATGGTGACTCCACCTTGTGGTGCTTGGCTTGGCATAATGTGATAGCTAAAAGAGAACAATTAATCCTTTTCCAAATGGAATATACCAGTGTTGTACTTCTTTCTCTATTGCTTCAATTTTTTATTTATCAAAAAAACCTTTTTATATAAAATTGTAATTTATTTAAACTATTAAGACAATTATGAATTGATACATGAACCCTTATAGTTTCACCAATCCCATTAAAACCAATATGTTTTATAAATATAGTGAGAAGTCCTTATACTTACCCAAAATTTCCTTAACCCTTTCCATTAATTCTATTACAAATATTGATAAAGTGTACATATGGTTAACTTTCTCCACACCACCAGAGATTAAGGATAATATGTATTAGAAAATTAATTTTATGGTTACTTAATATTTATATATCATTAGTTATATTAAAATAAAATAATATGTAATATGTAATATTAAAATATATTAGTAATAGCTAAAAATATTTTTTATCAGTTTAATATGATAATAAGTTTAGCATAATAAGATAAATAAGGTGATTATTTTCTAAATTTTTTATAATTCATATTTTTTTACTGATAAATGAAATTATAAATACTCTTATTATTTTATTGTTTATCAATGATTATATTAACAACTATAAAATAATTTAATATGTAATGCTAATTTATTTTATAAACAAATATCATTATAATATTTTATCATAGTAAGTTGAGCCTTACATTAAAATTTTTAATTATATAATAAACCAATGAATAAGATGATCAATATGTTATAATAATATTATAATTATTTAATAAATTTAGTTTTTATAATAGTAGTAATAATATATTTATTCTATTTTACCTATTTATTTATAAGCAACTGAGCTTATATATTTATAGAAATACAAATTATGTAAACAACATATTAATATTAATAATTGTTTAGCACTAGCAGTGAATTTAATGAAGAGATGAGGTAGGACAAATTACTTACACACATAAGAAAAATTAAACATCACAAAGACTAAGATTAACATTGGCCTTGTGTACATGATAAGAAAATT
Source organism: Erythroxylum acuminatum (assembly GCA_026284645.1). NCBI lineage: Eukaryota > Viridiplantae > Streptophyta > Magnoliopsida > Malpighiales > Erythroxylaceae > Erythroxylum > Erythroxylum acuminatum. The sequence goes on from JANKOD010000007.1 coordinate 6,033,347, forward strand.
AATTGTCACAAAAACTAAGGAACTGTTTGTTTCCATTTTTTTTAGTTTTCTATTTTGTTTTTAAATTTAGTCTAAAAACTTTTTTCTTTGAGTTTTTAATTTATGTTTTTACTTTTGATTTTTTCAAGTTTTTAAAATTTATGAAAACCACAAATGTAGTTTTTGTTTTTCTATGTTTTCATAATCTGATTTATAATCAACTAATTATATATTATTTAATTATTAATATATCAATTATTAATAATAATTATCAATAACTTAATTTAATATTATATCTAGTTAATAAAATTTTTAGATAATTTAGTTTATTTAATTTTTAAATTAAATTAAATTAAATTAATAAATATAATTAAATTTAAAATATCATCAAAACATATAAATTTTAAATAAAATTTTGATTTAATAATTAAATTATATTTAAAATAAATTTTAATTTTAAAATATTTATTCTACTAAAATAAATAACTTTTATTCATAATTTATTAATAAATATTATATAAGAGATTAAAAAATTCAATTAATTAAAAATAATTTATCTTTAAGTTTTATCTTGTATGTAATTCTCATCGGTAGTAAAAATATAACTATATTGACATTAACAATGAAACAGGTTTTGTTTGTATTTAAAAAAACAAAAAAATTAAAAACTAAAATGCACTAAAAAAAGTCAAACCATGCAACTCCTAACTAATGAAAAAGGAATATTCTAGGAATCTTTTTGTACTAATTGTTTTAACACTCCAACCACTCTACACCAAATTAATAACGTATACAAATATAATATATTTATTACACATTTAACCTCTAATCCTTTGAATTACCATATCGTTCCACAAATTTTTAATAAGTGCAAAAGATTTACTCGTTCAATATCCAAATTTTAAAACATGTTTCAAATTTGATTATGTATGGTCGATCCTAAAAAATATAGAGAAATATGCTGATACTAGTAAAAAGAAAACTCCTGGTCATTGAAAATGATCTATCAACAGTGAAATATTACAATCTGAATCTGAAAAGTCATAGAAGTTAAAAGGATCATCATCATTTTGTATTGATTTAAACAATTATTCTGAAGCTAAAGATGAATTTACTAAAAAAAAAGATGCAGCTAATTGTCCTATTGGAAGGAAGAAAGGAAAATAAAAAAAGAACAAAATGAGAAAATAAAAAAACTTTTTACGTACATGAATAAAGAAATCAAGGGACTGTTTCATGAAAGTTAATCTCTTCTCGAAAATAATTATGAATTTTAGTTGTTACGAGCTCAAAATAAGGCCAAAAAAAATTAGAGTTATGACAAAGACGGGAAAAGAATAGAATTTTTATACAAAGATCTAGATTTCATCAAAATTTAATGATGTGTGAGGCTTTCAAAAGTGAATAAATGAAAATTTATGCATAAAGAGCTCAAAAAGGAGAATATCAAGGAGGAGTTGACTCATCTATTGGCTTTAGCCAATATTTTAGTTTTAGAAGAAATGAGTATAATCTTCCAAACTATTAATTATTTATGTTAAATTAATATTCTCAAGTGCTTTAATTTTACTTTTAATGTGGTTGTTGTAATTTTAGTTTGATTGTAATTTCAAATCTTGTTATAGATGTAATTTATTTTAATCTAGTTGTAATTTCAAACATTTTCATTAGATTTTAATTTTTTTAAATCAATGTTGTAGTTTATTTTACTTTTAAGTTTATGTACCTCTTATTTTAAATTTACTTTTTATTCTTAAAATATTTTATTAATGAATTTATAACACTTATAAATAAGAATTAAAAATAAATTTAATATTATATTTAATATTAATGTCATTTTAAAGGTCTGAATGAGATCTTTATAATGATATATTTTGTGTAAAGCAGTATATATTTTAAATTTAATTACTTAAGAAATTATGTAAATAGATAAAAATGTGACAATGACATAAAAAGAACATGCAAATATAGTTAAAGATGTCATTTTACAACTTTTAATGCATTAATAGTAACGTTACGTCAAAATGGTGGTCTTAGAATACAACTTTGGTGCTATTGTTGTTGGAGTGGATTCAAGATTTTTTTTTTGGAGAAAGTAAGATATATATTAATTAAAAGGAGGGTTCATACAAAAAGAAAGCTATATACAAAATAGAACAAAAGGCCGCAGGCGGCCAGCAAAACAAAAACAAAGAAGCCACAAGAGGCTCGCAAAACATAAGGAAGAAG
>JANKOD010000007.1:6038776-6054777 GCA_026284645.1 Erythroxylum acuminatum
ATCCAAAAAATATTCTTTAATACTTTTTCTTCAATTTTAATTACTTTTACCAGTTTCGATTAATATATCAAACCCCCAACTTTTATCAGCTTGAAATTGCATGTCTTTGACTTTAGGTTAGCTTTAAACCTTTTTCATCGGTTTCAACAAGTGAGACGACCCGAGGTTTCAACTTACTGCAATCTTGGAATTTTTATTTTTGACCGATTTTCAAGGTCAATTCTAGGATCGAACAACAGAGCCGCAATCACCGTGCCAGTCTGGACTTGGGCTTAGTACGACCGACCCGACCACATTGCAACCTTTTTTACTCCATGAGACTTAAAATCACAAAATAATGTTCCTTTGATATTTAAAGATGCACGCACTTAAATATTATAAACTATATATCAACTAATTAGCGGTATACAACTAGAATACTCCGTATTACTTATAAATGATGTAAAAAACATGAATATATTCAAAATTTAATGCTAAAGACCCTTAACAGAGTAAAGTTAATTCAAATTTAAAATTTTTACACATAAAAAAGAGTTTATAACCCTAATTTTTGGGCATTAGAAAGTTTATTCGTGATCAATAAACCCTAATTTACATATATTACATAACATTTAATAATTATTTCATATCTCACATAAATTAGGTCTTTGATTCTTATTATCAAAGCAAATAATGAAGTAGTTTGAGTTAAAAGTTGTTAAACTCTATTTTACATTTATACTTTTTGTTAGAGATTATGTTCACTCAATTTATGTTATAAATGTCAATCACTTATCTTAATTTAGTGAAAATAAATTTATAAATTAAAGTCTCTCTCTTGAATCATGAAAAGAGATTATTTTTAAATATATTGTTTAGAAAATTGAATTTCTTTTTTATTTTTTTTTTGCGGATGAAAATAAGTTTATAACAAACATTTGACATTTTATGCAATCATTATGAGAATGTTCAATTTATTAAATTAGTGGATAGTTAGATCCCAAAAATCCAAAATAATTGGACACGTTTTGTCTTAACAAATTTCCTTTTAAATGTATATTGAAGTTAAATGGAATCAGATCCTCTGTTCCAGTTAACTAGTTCCAACTCTATTCTATTAAATCTCATTCACTAGTATATATAGAGTCTACACAAATGTGTAGAATAGATTAGACGGAGGATATTCCAACCCAGTTAAGTCCTAAGCCCCAAACTCCCATAACAATGCTCGATCGCTCCCCACTTACCTATTGATGTCAAGCACAATACATATATACATATTCACAGGTTTGGAGAGAAAACTATGTCAACAATTCATTTGTGCTCGTCAACCCAGATTAATGATCCTAGTCTCAAGCTTCAAAAGACAAATTTCAACCCAGTTTGTTCACTCCTTTAAAGTTTTGTCTTTCGATGTCTTCTTTATCAATTTATTGGATTCCGTTTCTTTGTTTCGATGTTTTGGCTGTGAAATAACTTAATTGTCTATAAATTCGCAGATTATCCAAAATAAACTCTTCGGCACGAATAAATAAGGATTCTCAATCGCGCAGTACCAGAAAATAAAACGTCGACGTTTGGTAACGCAGTTCGGCCAACTTGCCTACGTCTGCGGGGCTCTCACCCAGATTAATTTCTTTCACTGTAGTTCACAAAAATTACAAAGATTGATCGACCCCGGAAGACTCAATCTATGTAACTAACCCACAACCTAACTACCCGTGAAAGTTTTTCACACCCAATAACACGACCGACTCGTGTTAACCTCGATAGAGGATTTAACCAACTCTTCCTACTTAGAAACAAACGAAAATATAATCAACACTACAACTATTCCAATTCTGAATTTAGAAACGAATAATTCAAGTAGCAGTACTCACAAGTCCTTCACCTATCAATCTATTAATGTAATAAAAACCAGCAAACAATGTAAACAATAAATCACGATTAATTTAATTGCTGAAGATCAAACCATAGTCATATCTTGTTGCACCAACTGATCACACCAACACAAGATAGGCGTCAACACCACTGCACCTTTCAAGATCCAATCAACGTGACTCTCCAGCATCAGCTACACCATAAGACCACTTGCTGAAAATTAATCTACGAAACCTATACGGTTGAAACTTGTGCTGCTATGGCCTATGTGCGTCCTCTAAGCGATTGGATGTACATGAGCTGAACTAACGATGAAAACCCCTTTCCGCGGACAGAGACTTGGCATGGGCATCTGTAGATCAAAGCAACTAGGTAATAGGTTAATAGAGAAACCAATGTCGCAACCAACAGCACACAGTAATAAAAAGCAACTTGTCACACATGATATTCAACTAAATCAAAACTTGACAGTGCGGCAGCCTTTTATATATGAAAGAACAATGACAAGCAGCCACAAAAATCAATCAACTAAAAACCTAGGGGCAGCGACAACAACTTATACACATATATATATATCAACGCCAGCAGCCCTAACACCCTTGCCACATCAGCCAAGTAAAAGTTTCCAAAACAATAAAAATGCCAAAACTTAAAATAAGTAGGATATATTAAACAAAATAAATCCTAACAGTTTGATTTTGGTTATCTTGGGTTTTATGTATTTTGGATTTTAGTATTAATTTTGTAAATGGCTTGGAATGCCATTAATGTATTGTAAGCATTTATTTCATGATGGATATGAATTATGAAATTATGTATGGAATTGAGTTATAATTTGTGTATGATTATGGGATATGAATTATGATTGTATATGAGTATGATTGGTTTGGGTTTTGGAGTGAATTATGAAATTGTATATTGAATTGTGATATGATTGAGACTTATTGAAGTGTTTTAGGTATGGATTTGCGTTTGTTTATGCTGGGATTCCGGACAAAAGATCCAATGAATTGTGTGGATTGGTTTAGTATATAGAAGTGTGTTTGAAACCATTTACAGATTTTTGAGATTCTTAAATTACAGCCGTTATGCTGCCCAATTTTTGTTAAATTGTGTGTGGCTGGATTATGCATAAATCATGTGTGAGAATTTATGGCAAATGAAATGGTAAGAGTTGTACATTGATGTGATATGATGGAATAAGAAGAATCTTAGGATTTGAGTTTTGATTTGAGGATGAATTTCCAAATGGGATATTGAAGTGCTTTGTATGAGTTTACTTAAGATGAATAAGAATGAAGAAAAAAATTTACACCGATTCGGATTGGTTTAGTCTTAAGGTTTCCAACGCTAATTTGTTTTCTAAAGTTCACGTGTTCGGATGCCGGAATCTTTGAAAATCCATTCGTTGTTATTCGTTCCGATTTGTGTTTCGCATTTTTGTTTTGGCCCACCTTCGAGATTAGGATCCGCTCTTTATTATTCGTTTTCGCTTTGGGGCCCTTCGTCATCGTTTTCCGCATGCGTTTAATCGCGTTTGCTTATGTTTTGTTTTGCCATTTTGTTTATCGTATTCCGTTCTTCCGGTTGGGGTCCGGTTCCGAAATCGGGTCCCAACATTCTTATATAGTTTTGATGTAAGAGTTTGGTTGAAAATACTTAAGAATAGTAAATATATATCTCTTAAGTGTGAGCATACAACTATATAACTTTGGAGTTTCTATCGATCCAAGTAACTAGCGTTAATCACTAAATCAAGATAAATTCAAATATAGTAAAGCTCTAGGAGAACTCTACATCTAAGTCTTAGTTATCAAATGATTGTTTTTTTTTTTTAATCTATCACCTTAGTTGATTAACTCTTGTCTATTATTTTAGTTTAGTTTATTTTTCTTTTCCAATTTAATAATTTGTTATGTTAGATTAGTTAATACAAAGATGGTCATTACTAATATTTACAATCCTCGTATGATCGACAACTAACTTAAACTATATTATAAGAAATTATATAGGCACCTGCCTTAATGATCTATTTAGTATTGTTATTTATGTTCCCTTTTTATTCATTTTATATACATCGTATGACGCCATAATCATTGTTGTATGTATTTACTGGATTAATTTTAGTCAAAATTTGGGTATTAAATTTAAATAGAAGCTCATTTACTCTTCAAAATATAAATTATATTTTAATTCAATGTATTACTCAACAAAAAAATATCAAAAAGAAAAAGAACTATAAATCTGTACGCAGCATTTGGCATTAGGGACAATTGAGTCTTTTGATAAATGTGTATTTTAATTATAATTAATTCAGCTATACTTATAAGACGTAAGATAGGATCTGGGAGCTGTGATTACTTTCCGTTATCCGACCACGCGCCCCCAACCACCGCGTGGATGTGTAGTTCGCTGATTCTAGTATTGACTGACGACTACGGCAACATAAAATGCTTGTACTGTCAACATATGCTATCATCTGTCCGATGACTCTACCGCTTGCTGCCCCGACCATGGATTCCCTGTGACGGTTTATGTCAACTGTTAGATCAATTGTTAGAAGCTGATATACCCAGAAAGAGAGTTTGGGATCTTGTGGAGTTTGGAATCAAAGAATGGAAGTGAAAGCAAGAGCTCCAGGGAAGATCATACTCTCCGGTGAGCATGCTGTGGTTCATGGATGCACCGCCGTTGCTGCTTCCATTGATCTCTATACATATGCCTCCCTCTCGTTTCCCTCTCCTTCCTCTGGTAATTCTTTCCTCTTATTATCAAGTTTTGACTTTTGCAATGTTGATTAAGAGCATCTCTTTTATGATCGCTTAGACCTTCTTTATCTTTATCTTTTTTTTTTTTGAGAAATGTACTGCCTTTATTTTCCATTGGGATTGTTGAAGTTATACCCTTTTGATATTATGCGAAGATATGCTAATTTTCATATATGGTTCGTAATGGATCTTAGATGTCTAAACATGAATGCTTTCTGTGAACATGTTGGTTTTTGGGTGAATTCAAATATTGATTGGAAATATACTGTCAAGTCTGCTTCAAGCTGTGGAGTTTATTGAAGATGTATTCCTCTTTCTACCAGCATTTGGTTAGAACGTGTATAGGACCAATGATAATCTGATTTTTGAGCCTTTGTTTCTTATTTTTGGCTCTCTTGCTTGCGTCATTGTTGTGTTTTTAACTGTTTGATGAACTAATTAAAATGATAACGATGAGCAGTGGGACCTTTTAAAAGTTTTATGTAAGAAATAATCCCTACGAAAAAAAAAATTCCATATTACACCAACTATAGTTCTGGTTGTTCAACCTATTGGTTTTAAATAAATTTGTACTAATTTCTCATTAAAATGCCTAGAAGGCTTTATATGCACATGGTGTGTGTATAAACGATACATGAGTTATCATTTATTCTTTCCTATGATGCATGTAAACATTTAAAATCACTGCCTTATCTTCCTCCTTTCCTATATAATGACTTGTTTTAATGCAATGTGAATGATACTGGAGATGACCATATCTTCTTACGCAACCAGTTTGTCAACAATTTCCAGTTGTAATCTCTTTCACCACTCCCTTCTTAAATAAAGTTGTTCATCTAAGGTAGAGATCTCTTTACAGTAAGTTCTGAACTGGTCATTTTTTTCCTTGCAGAGAATGATGATACCCTGAACCTTAGGCTCAAGGATAGTGGTCTAGAATTTTCATGGCAAATTGAAAGACTTAAGGATGCATTATCTAATTTGGGCTGCCCTTTCCCTTCAAAACCAATTTCTTGCTCAACGGAATCATTTAAATCAATCTCAATGCTGGTTGAAGAGCAAAACATTCCAGAGGCTAAAATTGCACTTGCTTCCGGATTGTCAGCTTTTTTGTGGTTATACACATCTATCCAGGGGTACGACTCTAAAGCTGCATTTCTTTTTTGGGCAGTTCCTATCTGATCAATTTGATGCATGATTTAGTTCCTTTTGATGTCAGATTCAAGCCTGCAACTGTGGTCATTAATTCTGACCTTCCATTGGGCTCAGGCTTGGGTTCTTCTGCTGCATTTTGTGTTTCTCTTTCAGCTGTCTTTCTTTCTTTGTCAGACTCTATGAATAAGGATAGAAGCCAGCAGGGATGGCTTAGCTTTGAAGATTCTGAACTTCAGTTGTTGAACAAATGGGCTTTCGAAGGTGAAAAGATAATTCATGGAAAGCCATCTGGGATTGACAACACTGTTAGCACATATGGTATGTAAGAATAATGAATTGGTAGGTAAAGTTTATTATCCTTTTCACCTTTTCTACTTGATGCTTGCTTTAACTTTCCCCCCCAACATTTCTTGGTCAATATCTAAATGTGCATCGTTTAAGAATAACTAAGATGCTGGATGACAATATTTTTCACATTTGCATGTGACTTCAAAATTTAGGCTTACAAGTATGCCGATTCTTCACGTCTTCTCTTGTATAACAGGCAATATGATCAAGTTCAAGTCTGGCAATTTGACACGCATAAACTCCAGCATGCCTCTCCGGATGCTTATTACTAACACAAGAGTTGGCAGAAACACAAAAGCATTAGTTGCTGGTGTTTCGGAGAGAACTTTGAGACATCCTGATGTCATGAGTTCTATTTTTAATGCTGTTGATTTTATTAGCCAAGAATTGTCTGCCATCATTCAGTCACCTACTCCAGATGAACTTTCTATAACTGAGAAGGAAGAGAAGCTAGAAGAACTGATGGAGATGAATCAAGGTTTACTTCAGTGTATGGGGGTAAGCCATGCCTCTATTGAAACTATTCTACGCACAACTTTAAAGTATAAATTGGCTTCTAAGTTGACTGGAGCCGGAGGTGGTGGTTGCGTATTGACACTTCTGCCATCTTGTATCCTTCTCTTTTGTTCTCTGCCTAATCTACCCGTGGACTATCATTTCCATTTTGTTGTTTCTTTTTTCGTTTTTTATAATGATAAATGCCTTGATAATATGGTATTAAAGAGTCACAATTCATTAATATCTCAACAACATGGTCATCGTTAAATCTATAGCTCGTAATGTATTTGTAATAATTGCTAATCCTAATTGGGTAGAGTTTTTAAGAGTTTGGGGTTTGATCCACCATGCAAACAAAGCATATGCATACTAGTATATAATGACAATGATGCTCATACACACATCGCATGGATCAACTTCCATTTGCTGTTATCCTTTACTGTATAAATCAGTGCTATCAAAAACAGTTGTTTACAAGGTGATTATGGAGCTCGAGTCATGTGGATTCCAATGTTTGACCGCTGGAATTGGTGGAAAAGGTGTCGAGGTTCAGTTTCCTACTTCATCCTGATAATTTGGAGTGACAACGAGTTTGTTTATCGACAGCCCATGTTGACTATGTCCTTTTTCTTGCACACTAATATGTTCTATCCTGTTCGTTTTTCTAAGTTAACCTTGTTTCAAACTTGAAGCATGTTTTGATTCTCTATGGGATTTTGTTTAGCTATTGGCCACGCCAAGTTATGAATCCCATCTGATAAAAATATTGGTTTATTCTTATAGTCAAATCAATTGGTTATAGTTTAATACCACAGTTAGTTATTTAAAGATATTATTTATCTTATATAAATTCAAATATATGTGTTAAAATTCATAAAATGAATATACATTGTAAATAAAATTATGATAGGATCATAATTTTGAGATATATATTATACTTTTATATTATTTTTAAATTGTTTCTAGTTATTGTTCTTTAAGATTGAATATTAATAGAGTGTAAACAGATTAATATGTATTATGTTTCTTATAAAGGAAGTAATTGTTATTTAAACAAACATATGAGCACTTGTTAGAGAACAAATTTATTAAACCAACCTTATATGATAATTTCGTAAGGTATTTTGCATAAGGATTATTATGTTTTTAATGTTACTTATGACTTATTTTTATCAAATGTAGCTTAATTGGTAGTTATTTGATATAATATGAAAAACTATATAGAGATATTTAAGTGATCAATATAAGATTTATTACTCTAAATTGATTAGAGAGAGTTTTTTATTGTTCTTGATTAGTATTGATTAAGAAAATTTTTGGATAAGGTAATGACGCGTTATAAAATAGTTTACAAATATTATTAATATAAGCCATTGTTAATGATAGATAATTAACATGATTAAGACTCAATTAGAATATATATTTATTTTATATTTTATGTTTAATTGGCACATTATATGATGAAATGATTGAATAATTAAAAAATTATGCATGAAAAGATTAGTAAAAATCATTTTGGCATTGATAAATGTGGGTGGTCATGATACATTAATGAAATAATTTTAGGAAATTAAAGATAAATTAAATGTGATAAATTTATCTAATTATAAATATGATTTAAAATTATAATTTATATTTATCCATTATAAGCATATTTAGAAATGAGTCTCACATAAAGAATAGATTGAAAAGAGGAAAAATGTTTTAATCAAGATAGACTTGATTGTTAAATTTAAGAAAATTTAAAATTAAATGAGATATTTAAAAAATATATAAGGATCAATATGAAATATTGGATCTTATTTAGGCTCACTTAGCGTTTAATTATAATCATAATTAAAGTTTAATTGAAATTAGAATCATATTTGAATTAGATAACTAAAAGTTCCAAAACCTAGGAGCTAACACTTCTTATATGACTTTATATTACTTTTCAAGTTTTCAACACGTTCTATAAATAGCATTAGACGTACAACAAATATGCGGTTATAATAGTTGAGATAAGCTAATTTCATAAGCAGTTCAAGAGAAATGATAAGAAAAGGATTAAGCTTTATAATAAGGTATGAATTACAATTTATTCTTTATTATATTTTATGCATTAATCATGTTATAAAAGTTAAGTGATCAAGGCTTTTATAAAATGAAATGAAAAGGTTTTGTATTTATTTCGTTATACGAATGATTAGATCTCGTTTGATTTCCCAACAATAGTATCAACGTTAACTTTAATTCTATAATTTGATTAAAGTTGTTTGATTGTTTTTGAATAATTATGAAACTAAAATTGCAAAACTTACACACTCAAAGTTCGACAATCATATTATATCTTATTTACAAATAACTTGTTAACATTACAATCAATTTTGATTTGATTAAACATGAAAAATCACAAGTAGTTACAGCAAGATTGTGACTTTAGAAACCTAAAGGCTAAATCTGAAAAGTTAAGAGTTAACTTTTTTCATAAACTCAGAATATGAAAACTTAATATTAAAGCCTCGAAATAAAACTATTAAATCAATTTATATTTTATTTAGTTATGAAAATTTTTATGCAAAAGCTAGCTCAGATAATAAACCATTTGAAATTTCACAAAACAAGTTTCATATTGGATGAGACAAGGAAAGAATGAAGCTTGGTTCATAGTTGCCATGGAAATTTGTACTAAACCTTTAAGAACTTATGGTTGCTTAATGTCACTGTTTGAAGCTAAGACAAAATCCTAATCCTATGAGATTTTGTCAAAATTTTCCCTAACCAATGTTGTCTACGGTTTAGTTTGAGACCAAAAAAAAGTGGTTAATATGAATCTGATTAGTTTGTTTTGCTTGGTTTAATTATGGTAACTAGATTTGTTATGTAATTTTTGTTGGTTATTGAATTGCTTGGTAGTTGGTTATTATTGTTATAAGAGATGTTGTCGTTGCATGAAATTTCTTCACATAATGATGGAATAATTTGGATGTTGGTTATGGCTTAGACATGAAGTTGGACTGGGTGGTAATGCAATTGGAGAAGGTGGTGGTTGAAGGCACATATAGTGCAAAATCTAAGGCAGATGATTAGCATCATTAGCAAGGTGGAGATAAGGGAGGTTAATTGCAACATATAGTGACAACAACAGAGAGACCTACCTCTCTCTAAATGCATCACAAGTATGATCATTTCAATCCTCTTAATCTACTTGCTTGTTTTTCATCTACAACCATTCCCTTCTTTGATCCTCTGCTCATTGCATGCTTAATTTCCTTTCTTTCTTCTCATCTTGCTTATTGCCTGCTACTGATTTTCCTATAACTAGGGGCATTATAGTATTTCTAACCAAAACACCCCTTCCTACTTTCACTTCTTTACTGTTTTTTAATTAATTTTTCTCAACCCTTCATTCTGCAAAGCTGCTCTTTTCCATTTCAAGCACAATGATTAACACTTCAGCCCTAAACACTTTTGAATTTCCACCTTTGCCAACCCTCACCATCGAACCCTCCCCTTTAACCAAAACATCATTCATTCCCAAAAAAATGGAAGCAAGTGGTAAGAGACCATCTCTAAATAAACCTATCCTTCAATCCACCGTAAGAACTGAATAGGAAGCTTGTTGTTTGTCTTGAGATTGAAACTCTCCAAAAGGGAGCTCGTAAATGGGAATCCACAATCTTGGATTTTTCTTTGATCAACTGCCAAGTTTTCCAATTGTACAAAGATGGGCCAACAAATTATGGAAAAAAAAGGTTTAACAAATGTGTTACTTTCAAAAGACAACCTTATCCTATTCACATTCTCCTCAATCTCTGAAGCTCACGAATTACTCAAGGAGGGTCCATGGCATCTAACCAACCAACCCATTTTCTTACAAACCTGGTAACACAGCTTAAGGTTAAAAACTATCAAGATTTGAAGTGTCCCACTTTGGGTAAATTTTCATAGTGTACCCTCAAATATTGGACCACTCAAGGGTTAAGTTCGTTAGCTAGCTACATTGGAAAACCTCTATGTGCGAATGAAAACACTGCAAGAAAAGTATAATAGGATATGTTAGAATATGTGTCAATATTGAGCTCTCAAAGGAGCTCTGAAATGAAATACCAATTATAAGATTAGGTGAAGACAACAAACTGTGGGAAGACACCATTGTTATCTCTTACCATTGGAAGCCACCTTCCAAATCACATGGGAAGATTTAGAGAGTTACAAGGAAAACCTTTAAATATAGAAGTTACCAGGAGTTGATGGGGACTGTAAAGCAAAAAGGACAGATGGATGTGATCAAAAATAATAATTCAGCTAAGACAAATGCAGCTGACATTGTGGAGAAGATTGATGTTAATATGATGAAAACCCCATGCAAAGTCCTATTTCTGAAGCTTTAGTCAAAGGAACGAATATACAGAAGGGAGAAAGCTCAATAACTATCCTTGAGGAGAATGTCAAACACTTGGAGAATATTAAAAATGGAAGTAATAAGGACTCTATAATTAATAGCACTGAAAACCAGGGAAGGGTTATCAGGCATGAATCAATTATTTATGATACTTCTGAAGAAGGGAACCACCCATCAAAGGGTGTTACAAACTACAACAACTCAGAATATAGAAAACCAGCTACTATAATAACGAATTCTATTGAATATGTAATATCTATTGGAAATCTAAATGACAAAACACTAAATGAGAAAATATGCACCAATGAAGCAGGAAACGGTGAGAAATTCCAAACAGTGGAGAGAATAAGATCACAAAAAGGGCAAGGGGAAAAGCTCCAAAGGTCAATCTTCTTAATATGTCAATCATAGCTTGGAATGTTAGAGGAATAAATTGTCCCTCAAAGCTTTTGGCTTTAAGGGAATTTGTTAGTAGAGAAAAAACACTCTTAACAGCCTTACTAGAAACCAAAATAAGGTTAGAAAATATGAGCAAGTTAAACATTCTAAGATCTCAATGGAAATCATAAACCTCAACAACCATGCTTTCGGAAGAATCACCATATGCTATAAAAATGATGAGATTAAAGTAGATCTACTAGACTCCAATGAGCAACCAATGGATCTGCATATTTTCTTCCTATATGAGAATGTTGACATTAACATATCCTGCATATATGCAAGCAACTTTGAATTTTCAGAGAAGGTGTCTATAGAATAATATCATAACAATTAGTAGTAGCATCACAAAACCATGGATGATATATAGGGATTTCAATTCAATCCTCTACATTTCATAAGCTCAAGGATATTAAAATTTAAAGAACTATTCAGTTGACTTTAAAGAATGTGTGCAAGACATAGAGGTGACTAATCTAAAATTTATAGGACACACATTCACTTGGTCTAATAAACAAAACTCATATTGGTACATCAAGAAGAGGCTAGACCATACACTAGTCAATGATATTTGGTTGAATTAATTTCATAACAACATAGCCAAATTCAAATACTTGTTATTCTCGAATTATACCCCTATTATAGTGGATAGCTTATAGTAGCGTATTCTTATACTTAGGAATTTAACTGTTCAATTGAGTCATCATATAAGAATTCATGAAGTGTATTTCATTTGCATACATCACATTTGCATATACATGTGAATCATGATCTAGGGACATTGTAAAAATAGTACATGCACTCACTGATATGTCCCAAGATATGAAAGATCTTAAATGATTATGACGTGCTTATGAGTTGATTATGTGTGAAATTTTGTTTGATGAATTATAATTAGTGAATTGGGAATTTATTATTCTAATTGAGTGATTGATAAAGTGAAATGTGCATTTAGTCTAAGAAAAGTGTTAAAAGGGCAATATAAAATAATACATGGGAATTTAGGTTGAATGAGACTATGAGATGGTAACATATGGCATCAATAATATAATGACAATTGGCTTGAATAAAAGAGTGACAAATGGAGATATAGTTGAGTGACATATGGTTTAGAGATTAAATGACAAATGGACTAATAAGGGAGTGACAATTATGAGTGTTGGAGAAAAACCCCATGCATGGCTCTTAGCTTGACACTTGGTATGTTGAAGATGAATTCATGCTAAAGAAAGATGCTAATGTAATGTTCTTGGAATGGAAAAGAACTAGGGTGTAACATGTAAGATAATAAATGAAAGGATTTATTTGATTGATGATGCCTAAGAGATAAATTGTTTATGAATTGTCAATTGAATGATTTTGGCTTAGAGTTTGAGATGAAATGATGAGAAATTAAAGTATCCTTGAAGTATAAGTGAGGTATAGTTGAAGAACTATCATGAAGGAGACAGATTTTGGAAGAAAATTTGAAGAAAAAGGAAGGTGGGTCTCGGATCACATATCCTATGATCGTGGGAACTATATGGTTCCTTTCCACGATCGTGGAAATACTTGGTGATCCGTCGTCTTGTCTTTTGGTTTTACCCTTGGAGGTCGAATCAAAAATTTAATTCCAAGGATTGCAATATAGAGTGCAACCTCGGGTCGTCTAACTTAACCGGAACCTAATGCAATGGACCTAAGCTAGCCTATATGTCATGAATTGCAAAATAAATTTGTTAAGAGGGGATTTTGGTTCTTTAAGAAAACTAACAAAATTGAGCTAATTGTAAGAGAAGTATGTAAAAAGGTATTTTTAGATTTTTGGGAAAAAGAAATTTAAAACTCAAACAATGATCAAATGTGATAAAAATCCTCTTAAAAAATGAGCTTTGATTATCATAGTTCAGAACAAATCTTGGTGGGAGTGAAAATCACTAAGTTTTCAAATAATAAACCTTAAAGAACTATTTAAGTCCAAGGTTTTAATCAATGAACTCCATTTCTTAAAAACTTGTTGAATGCATCTTAGTGTGTGCAATGGGTAAGTTAATGCAAGTGGTGAATTTGGAATATAGCATCATCTCAATATCAAACACAACTAGGTAGATAAAAGAGAATTAACAAAATCACAAAGAGACATATATGAGACTTCATATATTCAAGCTCTAAGTTCTACATCAACAAACCCAGTACACAATAAATTGTTCAACACTTGATTAAACTATAATCAAGAAAATCCAACTACAAAGCATAAATCCTAACTAAGGAGTTCATAACAATGTAGCTAAATATGAGTAACTACTCCCCTTTGAAGCCCATTGATCTCAAGCCATTGCTACATCTTCAAGGAAAAGGTGCTTAGCCAAGCATTACTTCGGGAGAGCTAACAACTGGAGACCCACCAAAAACATCCATGGCAGCAACTGATGATGAAAGAGTTGGTGATGAAAAATGGAAGAGAGGTGATGGATGAAGGTCAAAGTTGAGAGTAAGAGCCGAGTGAGGTGAATGTTCTAGATGTTATGTTCTCTCCGTCTCGGTATATCTTTCGCTGCTCTTAACCTAATTTGGTAGGTAATTAAATGAACGATGATTGGGTCAGGGCGCACAGTAGGCAATTTTTTTGAAAATGGTTCGGGTTTTCGAAAGTTCACCATGGCGTACTTTTCCCGAAAGGTTTTGCTTTATTGCTGGATCCTTCGCTGCGCCGAAAGAATTAATCTTCGCTGCGGTGAACTTTTCCTGAAAGTTCAGCCTGGATTTCTTTGTATTTCGCTACAGCAACAGATCTATTTTGCCGTGGCAAACTTCCTGCTACGCCTGTTCTCTTATTAACTTCACTTCAGCCTTCTTTGACTTTACATCTTCTTCTTGAGTCCCTTCTCCTTAAGGTTCCTACAATGAACAATGGTAGTTTGCAGTATCAATTGTTCTCAGAAAATTAATTACTGCAATTAATACTGATTTGTGACAATTTTTACTATTGAACTACATAAAATAAAAGTACACACTCAAGAGTCAACTTAAGCACAAAATCTAGAAATAGCAGTCAAAAAGTGTAGTAAAAGTCATTAAATTGTTGCCAATTTATATAATAAACTTGGGCTCAATCACATATGTATTTCTAATTCATGCTTTTGAGTATTTGATACTAAATTTAGATTCAACATTATTGTAATGTTTAATGCATGGTTAGAAATAGATTGTTAAGTCAAAGTAGTTGATCCAAGTTTATGCAAACAGTTTATATATGTATTGGATCAAAGGAGACTTATGCTTAACATAAATGGCAAGAATAAAAAGTTGGATAACCGAGACAATCCTTTTATTTCATGTTGGTTAAATCAACAATACGAGAATCATATAGTTACATATAAGGATACTTGTATCCTTTTGATTATGAATCATACGAAACTTGTGAAACTTGTCAAGTTGAAGAATAACCAAATCGACCTTTAGTGAAAGGATGATGATGGTATTGAATTGTTAAATCTTATCCATGTGATGTATTGGATAGAATATCAATTCATAAAAAAGATAATACTTATATTTCATTAGATTACTAATGACTTTATGTGATATAGGTATATGTATTCAATGAAATAATGATTTAAAATTTTGAAAAGTTCAAATTATTTGAATCTAAGCAGAGAAATTAAGCATTGAGAATGTTAAACCACATCGATGAGATCCTTGTGGCAAGTTTTAAATTTTTGGTTATCTATAGAGAATGAGATTCTTTGATGAATTCTTTCACAACTAAATTCATAAGTGTATGGATTTATATAAGGAGTAAAATACAATATGAGATATTGTATAGTGCAATAGTATTTCTTTCATAGCAATGCTTAATACAATGACTTACTTTCTATAGTTCCAATTAAATCAATTAGCAAGATTTTATATTAGATATGAAACGCTCAGTTTTTGAAATAGTTAAAGCTAGCGATTTAAGGATGTGATGCTTAGCTAAAGCATGCATTATCCATTTAGTTTAGAACTAAATTGAGTAATAAGAGGTTATGAGATATCCAAAAGTTGGATATATTCTTACAAACATGTTGTACAAATTGTTTGTTTCAACGTATACTTGTAAGAGAATGGTTCTTAAGATAAGTAGTGGGAGTAAGATGAAATTTGAAAAGTTCAAATCTCATATCATTAGTGCCTTTAATGATACATTTGATGTATAGTTAAAGGCTACGAGACATTGAAAGATTCACTTTCATGATGAATTCACAGAGTTAGTTTTGAAGATGATTGTGAATTTATCATATCTCCAAGAAAGTAAGTGGGAGTATAGTTGTCCTCTTCAGTGGGACTATATAGAGACATATTGCTCACAGAGAACAAAAGTTCTAACTTTCAATTGTTGAACACATAATTTTCCAAGAATAACTCTTGTTGGATATGAAAAGGTAACATCTTAATTATGGGAATTAGATCTATAGAGATAAATTGGATGTTGTTAACTTATTCTAAGTCCAAGTACATAGATAATGTACTAAAGATGTTTAGTATTTAAGATATCAGATACTTGTGAAGTATTAAAGATATTCATTACTCTA
>JANKOD010000007.1:6054877-6065931 GCA_026284645.1 Erythroxylum acuminatum
ATATGTCAACAAACTTTTGAAATACATCCTCGGTATTGCAAGCTAACATGGAAAAGAAACATCAGAGATCAAATAGCGTACAGATACTTACGGTTGCCTAACAAAATTTGCTTTTGATCCAGGCAATTTGGAAAAACTCGGGCCAAATGATCTCATTTGAATTGAATTACCTTGTCAAGCTGGTCAATTTCATTTCTCCCCCGGAATAGAGGCTCATTTGACAACAGTTCAGCCATAATGCAACCCACTGACCACATGTCAACTGCGGTTGAATATTCTTTGGCTCCAAGCAGTGGTTCAGGTGCCCTGTAATGAAAAACTTTATCAACTAAGCAAGATTATATTTTGTGTTCTAGAAATAGCGAATATCAGTAAAATTCAAATAAAATTAAAAAAGAACATCATTGGCAAAACTGATAAGCACAAAAGTGGAAACATGAAGTTACAAGAGCCATTCATACGTCATTGCTCACCTGTATCACATAGTAACCACCAGGGATGCATAAGGCTCCCATACAAGCGTGTCATCCCCAAGTCGCATATTCTCAACTCACCCTGATTGTTCATTAGAAGGTTTGACGTTTTCATATCCCTGCGGGAGTAAAGCAATTGGGAATAAGTGGGTTCTCAAAATAAAGCGAAAAGCTGACGACGGTATTGAAATATACACAACAGGAGGGAATTGATTACAAGTAAACCTTTTTACTTGTTGTGAAGTTTTGCTTCAATCCGTCTTATTCTAACTATAGTAGCTAGTATGGATCTAGAATTACATCAAATAGATGTAAAAACTGCTTTTCTCAATGGAGAATTAGAGGAAGAAATTTATATGGAACAACCTGAAGGTTTCATTAAGGCAGGTCAAGAAAATAAGTTATGTCGATTATTAAAATCAATTTATGGCCTAAAGCAGTCTTCAAGACAATGGTACATTTCTTTTTATAACGTAATCATTTCGTATGATTTTCAAATATTTGATGAAGACCATTGTTTGTATGTTAAGAGATCCAAAGATAAATTCACGATTTTATCTTTACACGTGGATGATATATTGATTGCTTGTAATGACTGTGTGTTCCTTACGTAAATCAAAGATTGATTATCATCTGAATTTAAAATGAAAGATATTGGTGAAGCGGCATATATTCTTGGAGTTAAGATTTCAAGAGATAATTCGAAGAGATTGTTATCGCTTTCATAAGTGATAATTCGAAGAGATTGTTATCGCTTTCATAAGTGATGTACATTTAAAAAATTCTTGAATGATTTCGTATGTAAGATTCCAAACCAATTGATAATCCTATTGCTAAAAACAAAGGCCTTAGTAAGAGAAATTGCCTGTCAACACCAAAAGAATGGGAAAAAATGAAGAATGTTCCCTATTCTAGTGCAGTTGGAAGTCTTATATACACAATGATATGTAAAAGATCAAATATTTGTTACATTGTTAGGATGGTGAGTAGATGTCAATCAAATCTAAGCCAAGCACATTAGAAAGTAGTAAAGAGAATATTGAGGAATCTAAAGGGAACTGTGGACTATGCATTATGTTATCAAGGCAATGATCTACGTATACAAAGGTATGTAGATGCAGACTAGGGAGGAGATTTAGATGAAATAAAATCTTCCTCAGGATATATATTCTTACTAAACCATGGAGCAATATCATGGAAAAGTAAGAAATAATCTTATGTTGCATTATCCACAATGGAAGTTGAATTTATAGCATTCTCAACTGCAGTACAAGAGACTATATGGCTTCATCAATTCTTAGTGCAATTAGGAGTCACTAAAAGTGAAATTAATCCAGTGAGCATCAACTGTGATAGTCAAGCTACAATCGCTTATACTAAAGACCCCAAATTTCATTGTAAGACAAAGTATATAGATACCAAGTATAATTATTTAAAAGATATAGTTTCACGAGGAGAATTGAACATGAAATATATATCTATGCAAGATGTAATGGCAGACCTAATGACAAAGTCAATTTCCAGAAATGCATACATTGGGCATGTAAAGTCACTGGGACTACGTAGATATTGAAATGTACTGATAAACATTTCTCTTTGTATGTTCACTCATTATAATGTCATATTTTTAGATATAACATATGATGAAGATTATATATTGTGTATAATTTGATTCATGAATATATGTGTTTTGTATATATATATTTTAGGATGAATCACAAGTATATGAGACATATTAGAGGTTGGCCCTCTCACACAGGAAATCATTGGTGTTTATGCTCGCTAGAGATGAGGCATGTTTAAAGTTTATTATCCAGGTGATAATTGAGAGTGAGAAACTTAAACCATAAATGCCGCAAGAAAATTGGTTCAACCTGATTTGTTAATCACTTTATTCGTCTTACGTTACCAGATGTGAGTTCTGAATAGGTTTTGAGTAGATAAGTGAACTCAAGTTACACATTGAGTATGTTTGAACTATCATCTGTATGGTATTTCTTGAATAAAAGATGTTCAAGTTAAACGAAGTAGGTAAACACCGTAGCACGTGACTCATACCATATGTGCACAACTGACCATAAAAAGGATTAACGTAAGTCGCCAGATCTCATCTTACATTGTGTGAGACCCGTGAGGCTGAGAAGAACCTCATCATATACCCTTATAACTCTTGTTTTATTCTTGAGAATTGAATTTAAAGTTTGCTACACTAGGTTATTGCCAAAAGATCATGCAAGATGTGATCCTATGAAATAATTCTAGGAAAGCAAATTAAATTTAATTCAAAAGAGAATTGAGAACGGATGAACGTCATTTAATTTAGATCATTGACTCGTATAAAAAGTATTTATAGATAGCCATCATCTCTTTAGTAGAGAACTTGAATACAATCATGACACAAGAAACTAAATGAGATCAAAGAAAAGTGCAAATGCGATATATGACTTAGGGTATAGCATGCAATGTCTACTCAAAGACACTTAAGTCCTAGGATCAATTTGTTAATCGAGATATCATATACTTCTAATAGATATATGGCAATGTGCTCTCGTCGTATGCTGGTCACACTGGTTACTGAACAAGTATGAGTACTACAGAGTTTGTTTTTTAATGAGATTAACCCCATCATGTGTGAATGGAAGATAATGACTCATATACACCCATGAAGGGTATAAGGGTCAATGTTCTTCTTTAAATAACTACCAAAGGTAGTTATATGCAGACCATACATGAACGAAACGTAGAAAAGAACACACATAAGTGTATGTATGTTTATTTTTTCTTCTACTTCTTCCGTTAAGTATACAGAAGAATAACAAGAAGATCTCTGCAGAAAATTGGTAACAGAAAGAAAACGTTCTTTAACCGGTGGAACTACAACAAGAATCCAAGTACGTGATTCTTTGTTTTATATTCATATGAAATAGATCCTGCTTGACATAATCTGTGTGATTGTGTTTTATCTTGCATATTTCTAACAGTATATGTAGTAATTCAAATCAGTTCAAGCAACATGTTAATGAAATTTACGGTCAAGTTATATTTCTTATAAAGTTAAATTTTATATTTTAAATATAAATAACATATAATATAACAAATATATCTATTTAACATATACAATTTATATAATTTAACTAATTTTAATATAATTATTTGTGTACAGAATAATTAAGTTTAGACGGGATTTTTTAAAAACGGGTCCACCACAGCAAGCCTGAGCAGGCCCGACCATATGTCCAATTTCTTCCTTCGCA
This sequence comes from Erythroxylum acuminatum, assembly GCA_026284645.1. Taxonomy (NCBI): domain Eukaryota; kingdom Viridiplantae; phylum Streptophyta; class Magnoliopsida; order Malpighiales; family Erythroxylaceae; genus Erythroxylum; species Erythroxylum acuminatum. The sequence continues at coordinate 6,058,605 of JANKOD010000007.1, forward strand.
CCAAGAAAAGAGAAACAAACCGAGAGACAGAGAATAGTGAATGGTATGGGACGACCGGGACTTAACCTTTAGATCAGACCGTCCCTTCCATTCCGAAGATGATTAACGTCCCGGATCCAGATTTCTACCTCAAAGAAGACGACGAAGATTGGGGAGATTTCGTAAATTCTGGAGTCGGCGATCTCTCCCACACCCTGTCACTCCCCGCAACGTCCAGAAACTTATACCCATTGTTACATGCTGATCCGAAGGGCACTAGCGAAGATTTGGAGCTAACTCAACCCGATTTGACTTCTGGCCGGGTCGGTTCCAGCGTAGCTCAGTGGAAGAATCCGAAGGGAGCTTTGCCTCTTTCGATATTTGGAGAGGTAGAGGAAGAGGAGGAATCAGGTGCCGGCGGTCCTTCATTTGGTGCAAGCCTCTTCTCAGATACGAATAACAATAGTAATAATGACAATACGGATATGGTTAAGGAGGGATCGAGTGGTGTGAATTTGAATGATGTGATTATTACTTTGTATAAGCAGAGTGAGGCTGGGAATGGGTTGAATCCCGTTTCGAATAGATCGAATTCATTTCCATCTGGGTCGAATTTAGACTTGAATGTGGCTGTTCCTGATCTGAGTGGCACTCGAGCTAATTCGGATTATAAATCATTGGATTTCGTTTGGGACTGGGGTAATCTGAATCAGAACGGGTCACATGTTGGTGGTGCTAATCAGTCGAATCCAAATTCACAAGGTGTTGATCTTAATTGGAATCCACTCAATTTGCCTTCAAATGGATTCATTTTTAGTGGAGATGCGTCCAGTTTGAGTACAGTAGACGTGAGACTGAGTAAAGATGGAGTAAGCTCAAATGACAATAAAAGGTTTGGTAATCATGACGATGGTGATGCAGGGGAGGAGGACAATGATGGGTGGGAATTTAAGGCTGCAGAGTCGAAAGCTACTGAGGAAGATGAGATATCTGAGGTAAACAGGTGATTCTATGATTTTAATTTTGTTGACGTTATGTAGCGCGTTCTTTTAACATCATTATAGAATTTGGTTTTGTTGATTCCTTTGCTGCCTTCTCTTTTGAAGTTTACTGTTGGCCTTGGACTAATTATAGGATTCCTTCTTGAATCAGAGTGGCCAAAAGAAGACTCATAATCAACCTGTACCTAGTTTTAATGGACTTGATTCTAGTTGGAGTGCATCAAGTTTGGACTTTCTAGGTTGGAGCTTGAATGGCAATGGAGTTAATTCAAGTAGCAATTGGCCAGGTATAGATGAAGATAGGGGACTAGGTGATGCTAATGAGCAGGCATTTAAAGCTGCTGATATCAAACACCAAAATGGAGACAGGAAATCTAAGGTAAAGGTTAGTGTATGATATGCATTTCTGATTGATATTTAGGTACGAATTATCAGTAATTTTGGCTAAGTAAGAACCCAAGGATTGATCATATATAGAAAATCAATTTGTAAGATGTTTTATTTTGAATCCTTGTAAATTTAATCTGAGTTTCGGAAATTCAAGGATGGTCAGATCAAGGCTGAAAATGCAGCAAGTGCAATCCTTAAAACCTCAGGTTCTAGTTGGGGTGTATTCAGATCCTAAAACAATGAATTGGAATGTGACTATGTTTAACTCAGACAAGAAGCAGATCAATTCAAAAATAACTTAGTTGATGGTGCTAATAGGTGGGATTCAATGATTCACATCCAGAAATGTATTTCAGGCATGAAACTTCCAAGGTAGTTTATCTTGTTATTCTGTTGGCCATTCCTCGATTTAGTCAGTGAAAAAGACCTAATTGAAATGAATTGATAATTACTGAAGAAAAGTCCATTCAATCATGGGTTAATTGGTACTTTTCTTTGCTCCTCTGCTATAATTCATGTAAGCTTCAGAAGTTTGATTCTCTACAATTATTCATGTTTTCGTTGTTGCATCTTAATCTTATAATTCAGTGGCTCTAGCGGCTTAAAGAACATGCAATATTCATGGTTTTTTTATTTGGATCTTTCCTAAGGTATGCACCTACTTCCCTGTTCAGGTTGACCTTGAGAGGACTGAAATTGGACCAATATCAAATTCCGGTGGCAATTCAAGCTGGAATTTTTTAAGCTTGGATAGCAATGGGATGAAGACCAATCTTAGTGAGGTAGGGTTATGTATGAAACATGTGGATATAAATCTTGAGAATGAAGATCTTGAGGGTGAGGATGAGTGGGAATTCAAGGTTGCAGAATCAGAACCTCAAACTAAATATAAGAAAAATGAGGTAAAAAAACTTCCCTTTCTGGTTCTAGGTTTTTAATTATGAGTGTTGCTTCGCCGTGTTGAGAAACCAAGTTTTCATTTGAGTAGATGATTTCTGCCAAAGTAAGCCAATTTACATAATATCTAGGTTTTTTAAGTCATACAGCCATGAAGTATTTGAGATTGACTAAGTTAAGTTATTACATCTCCAGCTTTTCGGTCCGCAAAATTTGTATATATACTGCTATGTTCTTTGTTTCCTTTTCCTTTTCTCCTTTTATTTATGTTATTTCTGTTGGTTTTCAAACTTGATAGCCTTTATGCTTTGTTTGGATCCATCAGTCTAACATGTTTCTTTCTGCAGGAGGGTGAGAGAATAGCAGATAAATCTGGAGAGTTGACCACATTTAGGACCGCAAATGGATTGCAGAGTAGGGGTCATTTATTGCGTGAATCATTGGATTCCTCTCAGATCTCTGATGAATGGAATTTTGAACTTGATCTCAACTCAAGAACCTTGGTTCGTGATAGTTCTACTCCAGATGCATACTCTAATAGTAAAGAGGACAGTGTCGAAGACTCTTGGGCTTTCAGAGCTGCATTTGCACAAACAGAATCAAATAATAAGGTCAAGAGCTTGTCCAATTTGACTTATTAATTTTGTGTATGGTTTAACCAATCAGCATATTGATTATGTGTATGGTTTAACCAATCAGCATATTGAAAATATCATTTTCAGGAGCAGAAGGTGGATGAAATTTCTTGTAGTAAGGAATTGTTGGCATTTGATAGAAAATTCCTGGCAATTAAGCTCATATCTGCATAGCTATATTGCTTATTCAAGTTGATATGCCATGAGTTATGGAGATTCACATTCACTTCTCTGAAGCTTATATGCGTAATACAGTTTATTGTTATAACTGTATTTAAAACTGAATTGTTATGGTGGAACTGCTTTCTTTATTGAACATACTTCCAAACATGAAGTCTTTTTTCGTTCTTGTGTTTAGGGGGCCAACCTAAGCTCAGATAGCCAAAAGAGAGCTTTGCCTTTGTCCTTTTTTGGCGAAGAAGAAGAGGAAGATGGCAATGACGTGATTCATCCAAACACGTCAAGTCAGATATGGAGCTCCAGCTCAACTGATGGCAATAAGCGTCCTGATATAAACACATCTCTCAATGATCTTATATCAAGTTTGTACAGTCAAGCTGAGGAGAATAAATCTGTAAATCTTGGACAAAATCCTAGTGAAAATGGATCAGCTTCCATGATGTGTGTAATGGCTCCAAATTCCTCTCGTAATGATGATGATTTTGATGATAATTCTTGGGAATTTAAAGCTGCCTCTTCAGGAACTGGAGTTGAAGATCAGACCTTTGGCTTTGGTATTGGAGAAACCAACCCTAACCTTTCCAGTGTAGAGTTTAATTATTACACAAGTTTCTTTAGCAAATTGGAGGAAGAATTGCATTATGTTGGACGATGCCATCTTGAAAACTTAAAGGTTAGTGTATAATTCAGGATTTTCCCCTTCTGTTGGAGGTTGTTTGTCTATGTCATTGAATCTTGAAATATGTCTTCTGGTAGAAAGCTCGAAATGCTACTGCTCTTACAGGAGAAGATACTAATGTGGAAGCCCTCAATAAGGAAATACAGGTATACACCTAATTTTCTTAGGTATCTTGTGTTGTTTCCTTCTCTCTGCAAGATGTTTGGTTGTCCTTCTGTTAAACATGAAGTGATATTACTTGTACTGTTAGAACTTTTTTCATCATTCTTCACAAAAAATCCCAAGGCCTACCATCTTTCCCATAATATTTTGGCTCTGCTGCATTAATGGTCAAAGTTCTCTCTCTCTCTCTCTCTCTCTCACACACACACACACACATACACAAAAGATGGTAGAACACTCATGCTTTTTACCATATGGCCTTGACTTGCCATTTAAGAATCACTTGACAATGCTGTTTAAGAATCAGGTTTTCTTCCCCTTGAAGTCAGATAATATGCATTTCTCAGGTTTGTTTGACTTATACTGATAATTTTTTGCTTGATCTTTAAAATGATGTTTTCTGCTTCAGAATCTTGAGAGTTTGCTGTTCCAAGATTTGTTGAGTAAGGGCGGAATCAGCTCAGATAGTTATTCATCAAATAAAACATGCCTCGACAAATTAGTTCAAGTTATGCAGGAACCAAAGTTCCAATTGTTTGACTCAGAATATCAGTTATCAAAGAAAGTGTCCGCAGTATGTCAAGTGTATCTATTTTTGATATTTGGCTTACTAGTTTTTGTTTTTATTCTTTGTTTCACATAATGAAAAAAACTCACATGCATGTCTAAATAGGTGGAGAGCAATACTGGATTGGCTGTTGAACTTCTTAAGCTGGTGGCCTTGATCTTGAAAATTTTGACATTGCTTTCACAGAAGGACCAGTTTGATTATGTTTCCACATGGTTTAAGATGTTGTCCACATGTGCTCAAGAGCTGATACATGGTGCCTTTATTTGGAAGCAATCATTACAAAAGAATGTCCATCATCAGATACTTTCTCAACCTACAGGTACTGTATTATATTTTGTGCAAGGGAATACATTGTGTTATCATATAGATGGTTGATCTTTGCCATTTTTTTGCGCAAATACAGGCAGGAGGTATATCCTTGCCCTTAGTGAGGTTTACAGGGTTGTTGAAGTTCTTGGAATATCAGCTAGACTTTACAAGCCGTGGATATTAGCATGTCCTGTAGATCACACTCAAGTTTTTACTCTTCTAAGTGAGTGTTCTACCCTATGGTCAAGCTCAGGACTTGAAGAAGCTCTGAATAGCATTTCGGATATGGATGGTTTTGAATCTGATGGAAGAATCAAGACATTACTACAGTCCATCAAATGTATTCATGATATTGATGTGCATACAGTTTATAATCACATTTTTTCTGGACAAGAGCCTACCTGTCGATTATCAGCTTTGACACTTGGAGCAGTCCCAGGTATGCATAATATTCAATGGTCTAATAGCATTAGCTTAGGCCATAGGTCAAATGAAGGTATCAAAATTGCGCAGTTCTTAGAAATATGAATACATTCTTTTGTACTAATATTACACTGAAGCTGATCATTTGGTGAAACGCATATCTTGCAATCATTTGATCTTTTGCCTCTATTTGGTCAGGCATGTATCAGATGCAATAAGATGATGTTAACCTAACTTTCTAGAGCTGGTAAACAGGCTTAGTTTATTAATCATCTCAAGTTTTTTGAACCAGGGATGAAAATGGTGGAATGGAATGGGGATCCTTACTTTCTCACACTCGCTAATTTGTGGGCAAATTTAGTTAGTTGTGATCCTCCAAATTTGCCATTCATGCAATTTGGATGATTGGATACTAGCTAGTTTGACGGTTATGATATGGATGAATGACAACATTGAATCCAACTGCTTCTGAGAAGAATTCTGAGACAAATTATTGTGGACCACCACCAAGGAAAGCACTCGGGGAGCTTTAGAGGACGGGTTTGAATTTAAGAAACAAATGGGTGCACTGAGCTCATTTTTGTGAGGTAAAAAAAGTGTCCAACAGCTCTATAACTTTGCATTCTACTTGGAAGCTTAATCGGGCAAAAGTTGTGACTTTATGCTGTATAGTTGTTAGCAGCTAACATCTTAAACCTGGAAATAGGTCCACAATACATATAGTTGCATGTTTCTCTCTCCTTCCAACATTCACATCCTCCCTGCGGTTTTGTGTTGTAAGTTATGTTGTCAGGAATAATTGAATGGTTATCCCTGTCAAGTGATGTATGCAGATGCAAAATGAAACCGAAGCCTGCAAATTCTATTTTGTATAAATGATTCTTTCATTTGCAGTATAATTGAAATTTTTTATTCTTTCGTCCCACTGAAATGGTGTTGTCCTCTCACTCGTCTAACGGGATGTCTTTGCCATCACCATTCTCGCACACTACGTATAGCGTTGGACTGTAACGTTAGGCCCAACTGACCAATGTACAGAATTGAAGCTGTATCCGAATTCCCTACCACTTGTGTCAATTTCTAAACCCTACATTCTCTTATGCGGCTCTCAACTGTTTGATCTCATGCTGACATCCTCTTTTCAGGTGTTCAATGACATTAACAACAGTGAATCTTATTTTTGTTTATTTATGATTCTATCTTGTTGACTGTTGAATATAAGTGTACCTTCAATCTTTCTTCTTCAATGTATCTTCTGTATATTTTTCCTTCACTTCTTGATTCATTGGAAAAAGCAAAAAAAAAAAAAAAGCAGCATCTTCTTCATTCTATTATCAGTACCAACTTCATAACCTTGTAAATAAGCATTTTGATTCATTGATAAGCAGTGGTGTTGGCAATGATCTCCTGGCAAGACCAAGACCCTGAAGCACTTCTGGTTTGATAATTCCAAGACGCATATAGCATAACCAATTATAGAGTTACAATAAGAAGTATGTACCATAGTTGTTATATACCGGAAATAAACCGACTTTGTCTTTAGTATAACACCCATGCGTCTTGAAACACAAGTTGTGGCCCTTTTATGCTCAACACCTCTATAGTTTGACAGCAATCTGAAAACAAGAACTTTGTGATTATCACAGAAGATCGAAATCATTTTTCTATTTCTTAGAAAATATCCTCCATCCTTACTATCACTTAAATGATTACTACAGCCCGAGTCTCATTTTTCACGACAATTCAACATTATCTTGAATTACTCTGGCATGGTTTTTTTCCCCCCTATTTTCTCATCTTCTAGATCAACAATCTCTATTGTAGTGGCCATTTTTAGTGCCTGCTTAATTGTATTGCTTGATATCTCATTCATCCATATTTCACGCGATTCCAACAAAGCTTGTAAATCATTTGAAGTCGTTTTTAGGGATGTCGATGAGCCGGGCTAGGAGCTCATCCTTAATATTTTATTTAAAAAAAACGTTGTTTTTGTCATTTCAGTCCGGCCACAGAATCAACTTTGGCAAATCACATAAAACAGCCCCTGTGATATACTTGATTATTTATCTTAGCCCCTGTGTTTTTAATTCGTTCACCTTAG
>JANKOD010000007.1:6066031-6076705 GCA_026284645.1 Erythroxylum acuminatum
TTGCCCTTAGATTATTGAAATACATTTTTTTAATCTCTTGATTCCAAGGGCAAATTTGTCCGAAAATACCCAATTGGAGTATCTTGAATGAGAATAAAAAACACAGGGGCTAAGGTGAATGAATTAAAAACACAAGAGCTAAGATGAATAATCAAGTATATCACATAGGCTCTTTTATGTTATTTGCCACCAACTTTTGCATTCGCGAAAAATAGCCACTAATGTTTTCATCTTTTCCTCGCTCCATCAACGCAAATTGTTTTTTTCCTTTAAGCCTTGTAGTGTTGTTCCTTTTATGAGATCCGCTCCTTCCAAAGTATTGAGTAAAGTAGTTCATGCCTCCTTTACTGCATTGGCATGAAATGTTATTTGCTTTTACTAATTAATGTCTCTTCCTTTTAGCTTGATTCTTCTTTTGAGGCTGTAAACACTAAATTCTTTTTCTTTGAAAACATCGTTTCTTCTTATGTTTCTTGGAGTCTTATTTTATATGTGAGGAGAAATCCATTAAATTCTTCCAAAGGTAGTGTTATAATATCTTTGGCTACTTGTATAGGTGTTACGTTAATTTCCCACGTTTTTGTAAGCAACCTTCCACACTAATGCAACATTAATATAAGTCTTTCTATGACCTTTGAGAGTATTAATAATATCAATAAATCTATCATACATGCTATAGATGCTTTCATCATGTTTTATTTGGAACAATTCATATTTATGTATTAGTATACTTACTTTGCTCTCCTTACCTTAATTTGTGCCCTAGTGACTAATTAATAATGTATGCCAAATGTTATAAGTCATTTGTTTCTTCCTAAAGCACAAAATAAGGTGTATGATTCTGCTTATAATAGGCCTTACCATTTTTAGCACTTGTACATGTTCAAATTCTATCCGTTTGAACAACAATTTAAAATAACAAAAATTAAGAATTATAAATCATTTCTAAGCTCAATCAAACTAGCACCTTTTCAAGAGAAACGCTCTCTTGTGTCTCCTTTAATTTTTAACATACATAGCGCGGAATCTAAAATGTGCTTGAGCATATGCATGTGACAAGTGAGGCAGGAAACAAGCTCAAAGTTCACCCTTTTTTTCTCCAGAATAGTTGTTCTCAAATTATCCTCCGTTTGCATCCATGTAGGAAGTGTAGTATAAGACAAAGCTTACAAGTTTCACGTATGGTGGTCCTCTAAATTACATGTTCCCACGAAAAAGAAAAATTAAAAAGAATCAAGTATGACAGTTCCAATTGTTGACTAATATTTCTGCAAAATATTGTGATGAGAGAAAGCCAGAAGAGTTCTCTTCTCCTCCCTTTTTCTCTATGATTTACAAACTGGTCATTCCTCCCTACGGATAAATGGATGGTTCTTATACTGTAACTGTGAACAAATATATCTTCAGGGCCACAGACAAAGCTACCTGTAATAGAAAGATAGCAGCTACAATCAAGAACCATCGTTCACCAGCAGACATAATATGTGCTCGGAGGTTAAGTGCCACGAAGCTTGCAGACATGAGCCCAGCAACAGCTGCAATGACCCACCTAAAGATTTCCAAAGGAACAATGGAGAGACACTGCCACCAAATGCAGAAGATTTATCATGTAACCAATCCTATCTCAGTGCTTCTGAAATTCTATTTTCTAACTACCACAAAATTCACTGTGAAGGGAAATTTAACTCACCAATGCTGGAATAAACACAAATAGAGAATATCCATAAAGACAAAACAGTTGGACAAGGCCTGATGGTGCTGAGAAATACTTGAGGATTACATACAGGACAAGAGGAACAATAGTAACATAGCCGTAAAACAAGCCGGCAGACCAAGTAACCAGATTTATATCATAGTCCCATTCCTTGTTCTTCAGTTTGTGTGCTATGTATGTCACAAAAGTGCCAATGGATGCTGCAACAAAAATAAGGGTGGTGCATATCCAAAATGGTCCATATCTGCAGAATGAATGAATTGAAAATGAGGCATATTTCTACTTGTTATTAAAGGAGACATATGCAATTTTTCCTCAGCCAACTAATGTCTTATCTTGAACTGAAGACTGTCTAATAAATCAAGTCATAGCACAGAATAGTTTGTTAGCACTCAAGACAAGTCAGATAGAATAACTCACAGATCTGGATTGCTAGCAGTTTTCTCGCTAAAGTTTCCCCTAAATGGAAAAAGTGAATCTTTTATTCTGTCCAATACATCTGAAGTGTCAACATCAAAGTATGGCTTGTATGCATTAACTGAGCATGCCCGAAACCAACCACTTTGCTGTGATTCATCAGAACCAGAAGCAGGCTTTGAAAATGTATCTGCAAAGAAAAGTTTAGTAGCCATTAACTTGTAGCATGAGTCGAAGTCCAGTCCATAAGACACTTTCATTTTGCGAAAAATTAGTTAAAATACAGATGACTTCCATACATTTTCTGCAACATAGTAAAGTGTTGTAAGTAAGCCAAGACGAATGTTCTAATCGAAGAAATCATCAGAACAAGGAATATCAGTATAATCACTTAATCATTACCACAGCATCCACTAAGATTTCCTAGGTTATCAATCAGCTCATCTCCACTAACATCATTTCTCAGCAGTTTATATTGGCATTACAAATAAACCACAGATAGAAGCGTAAGCTAAAAGCAAAATAAAAAAACTGCAAATACTATCCATTCTACCATAGGTCACTGATTCATCCCTACCCACATCAGACTACTAAATTGCATGATCTGGGATGAAGTGGAGAGAACTTAAACTATTTGTGAAACACCCTTTCCTAGAGATGTATACGGGCAACAAAATTGAAATCACCAAGCAGAAACAATGTAAAATCGTCGAGTGTAAGCACATTACCATTAAGACCAAGTCCTGTCCTAATGGTCTTACGTTGAGCAGAAAATTCAAAAGCATTATCAAGAAAACAAAGAATATTCATAAAATACCATCGGCGTCACGCGGAGGGCGGGAGGCGCCAGAGATCTTTCCCTGAGCACTCGACGGAGGAAAAGTCTGTAGATTGGAATCTGCAAATTCCAGTTAAAAAAATACACCAATAATATATTACAGACAGAAATATTAAGAAAACAAATGTTTCTAAGGTCAAAAGGAAAAATAGAACTAAACCTGCGAAATGGACGGTGACATGACCTGGATCTGGAACGGCCTGTACAGAGAAGAAAAGATCTGAAATCAAATACAAAAATAGGAACAGAAGATAGACAAATAGAGATGACACTTACGGGAACAGATCCAGACACCTTTTGGTTATCAATGGTGGTGTAATTACCTCCTGACATCATCTTTTCCACAGATCTCGTGCCTCTCCCTTTTTCTCTTTTTCTACTTTCCCTTCTTCTTTCTCCCTCAGTTATCTGTAACTTGTCTTTTATGGGGAGATACGGCGGACGCGCCTGTAATCTGTATAGAGAATAGCGTAATTAATTCTTGGGCCGTTCCTATCGTTATCCAGATTCGGAAGTCTGATAGGCTTATACCGATAAAGTTTTTATCAGCAAAGCTTTTTAAAAAAATTAGCTGATTGTTTAATTGTTATTTTAAAAAAAAATTGGAAAAGCTTCGTATGTTTGGCAATATAATAATTAAAAAATATTTTTAATTTTAAAAATATTTTATTTTGTAATAAAAATTATTTATGCATATAAATATTATTTAAAGTATATTAAACAATATTAAAATATAATATATTAATTATTACATAATTTTAAACCATATGAAACATAAATAAAAATATATGTAACTAAATCTTTTATATGGATTATATCATAAGTAAAACCAATATCAAAAATAAATATTAAAATATATATAAAAAGTCAAATAATATTATATAATTCTTAAAATAAACGTGAAGATGAGTTTGTGGGTATTGTAGGAATTATGTGTAAAATATAATGGCAAAAGAGACTAAATAGACTCATTAATTGATCTAAAAAATCTACTGAAAAAATACTTTTTTTAGAAGCTCTAAATTTGAACTTCTTAAAAAGCTGTATTTTAGCAGCCAAAAAAGCTATGTCTACTAAAAAAGTATTTTTTCATTTTACAACCAATCACTGATTTTTTAAAAAAAACTTTTGCAGTAAAAAAAATATTTATATTCACTCTCCAAAAATTCAACCAAACAAGTACTCAGCCAATCCAAACACGAATTCAATTGTAATTTTGATTTGGGCAATAAAATTTTATGTGAAGAATTATGAAGAAAGGGAAAGCTATAATATAATAATGTCAATGTGATTAAAGGCTTATATGGATCTAACCATGGGTACTGATACAAAACGAATTAACTAATAAAGCTTAACTATATTTAGCCTTACAAACGTTAGAAGTTGAGAACATCCCACCAAACATCGTAAAGAAAAGTTCATTACAAAACTTGTGATTATCTTTGATTAATAAAGATCTTATTGTCACATTTAATCTAAATTCCACATACTAATGAACTTCAAGAGGTAATTAAGACTAGATTATCTCCTCCACGAGTGATAGGAGTAGATTATATTATATTTTTATAAGTATTTAAGTGTGTTTTTGTATATTATATTATGTTTTATAGGTGTTTAAGTCTGTTTTTAAGTATTTTTAGATGATTATCATGTGTATAAGTTTAGAAGTTAGTTTTTGTATGTATTCTAAGTATTTGTTGGATTTAGAGCAAGAATTAGATTTTAATTTTATATTTCAAGAGATGCTTGATGTGTTTGTGAATGTTAGGAATCAAAAAATTGGAGAATGAAAAAAGATGGAGGAAGCTTTAAGGTGTCATGACGTGCACAATTGTGACTGAGGCTAAACAACATGAAGCATGGTCGTGACTTCAAGTCACGATTATGACAGAGACTTTTCCAAGTGTTAGTTTTTTCATGTTTTGAAGGTTCAGGGCTATTTTTAGAACCGAACAAAGTGGAGAAACCCTAGACACAACCTTAGAACTCTAATGCAATATAAAAGAACATTAAAAAATACCAAAAAGATGCAAAAACCACTACATCAAAGAAGATCAAGAGGAGACGTCAAGAACAATTCCAACTTAAGACACAAACTAGTTTTTCTTTCTTTTCCATTTAATTCTTTCAATGTCTTGGATGTTTATTTGGATTTCTAAAATATATAAAATGATTATGAGTTTCTAGATCCCTATTAGGGATTGTTATTGAATTATTTTGTCAACTTTATTTCTTGTTGACTTCAATACATCTATCAATGTTTGTGATAATTGTCTTGCATATACTTGATAATAAATTGGAAAGTGAGTCAAGTTATTAATGTTAAGGTGTGCATCGAGAGTTTGCAACTTAATACACCTACAATTACCATATTAATGAATAATTGAAGAAGAAGGATCTTAATTGTGAAATTAATTATCTACAAGATTGCTTAAGATTTAATTGAACAAGTTGGAGATTAAAACTCTATGAACATCGAATTCAATTATGGTTACTTGATTAAATATTGAGAGTGAATAATCAAAACATTAGGATATCTTAGATCAAGCATAAATTGAATCAACAAGATTAAGGAAAAAAAACATAGAATAGTTCCTAAGTCTTCAACTTTAGATCAACCTCAAATTCGTTACAGCTCACTTATCAATTCTTATTTGCTTCGTTTTGTTATTTGTTTTTATTTCAATTATATATTTCCATTCAAATCAGTTCTTAGTACCTTAGACAAATTTCTTATTCAAATTGTTTAAATGTCTATAGTTCTCGTGGGAGTGGTACCTTTTGATACTACAAGCTACGATTTGTACACTTGTGGTATTGAGAGTTTTATTATTATAAAACTTGCTCAATAAAGAGAATGCTAATTTTGAATACTCCAATCAATGATTTTGATCCTGTCAACAAGAGGATTGGCTATATTACAAAGTTAAAGACTCTGATTCCAAGCATAATGAGAGAATTCACACTATAAGAGAAAGCAGTTCAGAGATTCTTGCTCATGTTTGCATAAAACATATATATTATGAATTGATAGAATTTTGATTATCCATATAAAGTGTTTAATTTTCACCTTATAGCCAACTATAAAGTGAGTGAACATCAAGGGTGAGAATATTTAAACCAAATTAGATTGTACCATTTGACTGTAACGATTGGAGTCCTTACTAAGTTCCTACAAGAGCCATTCGAAAAAAACACATAAGAGATTCCCTTCTAATAAATATTGTCCTCCTTATTTGAATCCAAATTGAAGTTGCACATTTAAGTGATTATAGAAGAGCTAATAAGTTTTTTTAACATAAGATTATGATTCACCAACACCTAATTTATTATTACGTTGAAAGGAAATGTGGAGTTCAATGTAGAAAGCTCTAATGCTCTATCTTAGGGCTTATATAGACCTTAATTATTAAACCAAAATTAAGAGCTTATGCCATTGCAAGCTTGTACAAGAATTCTATATTAACACTTTCTCTAAATTTAAGAATGAGCTTTATTGTCCAAGAAGAGTTATACTTAAACTTAATACTCCAAAGATTCTCATCTTTCATATAGTATCCATACACCTATTTGACTCATAAAGGTTTCTTGTCTTTGAGTAATACATAGATGCTTTTAATCATTAGAACTTTGATTGTAATTCTTGGAGGTAATACACTCAATCCACCTTCAGCTTTTGGTGAACATATCTCAGTCCATTTAATTGTAACTAATGAATCCTTTATGTAGTTCCATATCTATAGCAATATTCTTAATAATCTATAATGGTCATATCAATGCTAGAGGGGAAACATCAAATGGGAACCCCAATAAACATGTGGGTTATTCAAAATAGAATTTATTTGTTGAGCTCTACTTACTAGTGAGAGGCTTTTGGTGCTCCGGTTATGAATTTTATTCTAAAACTTTTCAATAAGGGTTTAAAATTAAAGAATGAAGGCTTAATAAAGGAGATGGGAATGCTCAAATAGGTCAATGGAAGCTTAAACAGGAGTACACTAGTTAAAGAATATATTAAGATGCATTATAGACATCACTAGTAGAGAGGTAGATTACACTTGTGCCCAATTTGTTTTCTACTTATAAATGCACCTTGTAAATTAGACCTACTACTATAGCAATGGTGAGTCTAGGTCGATCCCACAGAGATTAATTGCAATTACTTTCCTAAATTCTACATATATGTAAAACAAGGGGGTTTGGTTCGATACAAATTAGAAAACAACATAAAATTAAATATGTAAAAACAACTCAATCTAAACAATAGCAAGTGATTAAATTGATTAATGGGTTGAAATATGGTTCTTTGGTTTAATCTCAGCCTAGGCATAATGAGGCATAATTTCATATATGTCATTGAATTATTGTCTTCACACCTCTCTTTAGACCATTGATAATGAATTAACAACAAGCTCTATTAATTCCGATTTTTCCTTAAGCTGTAGTTAATTAAGAAGAGCTCATTAATTAATCCTAACTATCGGATAACTTAGAAATAACTTTCTAAGTTTAATCGAACAACTGCACTATGATTGAAAAAACAAACTAATCTAAGCAATAATCACACAAGCTCAGATTATTTAACTTATGTTACGTTATCCTTAACAATTTAATACCGTCAGTTGCCACATACAACTTCAAACATGACTATACAACTTCAAACATGACTATTACGTATCGTATTCAAAATCTAGCAATGGTTTTTCATGAAAAATGATTCAATAGAGCATCAAAAGCATTCCCACACAACACCCAATCAATAATCTTAAGATAACATAAATAGTCCAAAAAAAGGGAAAGAAAATGATACACAATGTGCTTAAATGTGCTCCTTGGCATCGACTACACCTCCGAACTAGCATTTGGTGGGTTAACCCTCCATCTTTTCCATCAAGCTCTAAGAATGTCTCCATCATTGTTGAAAACTGACCACAATTAAATAAGAATCAGGTCTGGTCATTTTTTTGGACACTTTCCATTTGTAATCTCCAAGAATGAAGAAGAATCAACTACTGTCTACTCTCCTTCTTGAAGACCGAAGAGGAATAATGAAGAAGGATTATGAATATAACGTCTTAGTGTTGTCTTCTTTTGTTCACTCTCTCCTCTCGTCCAACCGCCACTCACACCATGTCTTATATTAAAAGATAGGTTAAGATAATAATGGGACAAGTGTCTAATGGTTCCAACCTTCACATGCTTCAGCCATCACACTCTCTTCTTTATTCCCTTCAGCCCTTACATGCTTCAGCAGTGACACACACCATGTCCTTTTCATATTCAATAGCTAGGTTTTTAACGAGATAAATAGACATGTGTCTTTCTTTGGTAACTTTATGCATGTGTCTTCTTTTTCCTCCATGTTACAACCACGTTTTCGTTCTTTTTTCTTAGCAATCGACCACACACATCTTATTCTTATATTAAAAAATAGGTTAAATTCATGTGATAAATGGACGTTTAGCTTAATTCTTTCAATAGTCTAATTCATGTTATAGCTATGGTCTTTTTAAATCAAAATGTTACACATACCTCCATTTTTATGCTCTATCTTGTCTCTTTTTCTTTTAATCTTTTTCTTCTTCTTGCTCCATGAAGACAATAAAGTATGAACATTAAAAAGATGGCTCAATAAGTATGCTTTTGGATCACTTTAGCTCCTTCACTTCTGAAATGTACCTAAAATCAAATATGAGCTAAAGTGAGTATCGTAAGCATTTTAAGACATTAATCACTAAGTGTAATGGATTAAATGTATCAACAATTACCCACATATCAATCACGCCCCTTATCAGTGACAATCAAGGGGCCTTCATCAATAACAGACAGATCAAAGATAACATATTAATCATTCTAGAACTCCTTAAAGGTTACTCCAGAGCAAACTCAGCAACAAATTGCACCATCAAGATATTTCCACAAAGCCTATGAGTGCTAGACTTTTATATGGGATCTATTGGCTACTTATGATTTTATAAGAACCTTCATTGGCTAGATTAAGGAATGTATAACCATGACAGTTTTTCCATACTTATTAATGGCAGCCCATCTAAGTCTTTCAAAGCTAGGAAAGGTCTAAGGCAAGGAGATCCTCTTTTCCCCTACCTTTTCATCATGTACATGGAAGTTTTAAATTCTCTAATCAAGCTTGAAGTGGATTTGAATGTTAAATTTAAGCATCACTCAAAATGCAAAAAATTGGGCTCACTAACCTTGCTTTTACATACGACTTATTACTCTTTTATAGTACAAACATAGCCTCGATTTCTAGCTATATAAGAGTATTGCTCAAATTCAAGATAACCTTGGGTCTACAAATCAATCTCCACAAGAGTCATTTCATACTGTCCAAAAAAGCAACTCGGAGTAAATGTCAATGGTTAGTACCACCTTGCACATTATCTGGAACAATAACATTCCTAAAAAAACTGCCTTTCTCCTTTGGTTGGCCATTAAAAAATGTTTCAATACTGCTGATAAAATCCGGTATTTACATGTCGATCTATCGTGTCCTTTTTGCTTAACCGAGGAAATGTCAATGGTTAATACCACCTTGCACACTCTCGATGGCTTTACATTGGTTATCTACTCAATGCACATCTCCAAAATTGGTCCATTCTCAAGTAATTAGCTTTTGTGTACAAACCTTCTAAAAGGAACGAAATGCTCGAATGTTTGAAGCTAAGCGGAAAGATGTTCCCCTTCTTATCTCAAAGGCTCTGCATAATATCAACGAACTCCTCATGCTGAGAAACATAGCCTGAATTTTCTCTGGCTTGTTGTCATGTTACTTGCACATTAAGCATCTTAAATATTGTTGGTTTTGAAGTCATTTAACCATGATGTGGACAAGGTAACCCCTTATGTATATTTATAACTATTATGTAATTCCTTATTAATGAAATTCTCTTTTTTCTAAAAAAAATGTTGATTATTAACAATTATGGATTTATTTTGGCTATGGATTGCTATATTTTTTTTAAGGATTATTCTTAAATTGTTTTGTTAAACTTTTACGTTATTGATTTAATAAAGATATACTTTATGGTGTTTATTATTTTATATTTGGTCTACATAGAGAGATTAGGTTAAATTATCTATGTTATGTTGCACAACACGAGCTGGTACCATAATAAATATATAAACATCAAATTAATATGTACTTGAAGAGAGATTTTAATTGTTTGTTAGTTATCTACAAGATTGCTTCAAATCCAATTAGGTAGTTAGGAAGAGTTTCGAGAGATCAAAAGGTTACAATTTAATTCTTATATATTTTCATTGGATAATCATAACTATTAGATATATAAGGTCGAGTATGATAGATCGCCTATGGCTCGGGTATTCACAATACGCAGCGGAATGGACCATACTATACAACAAGAAGTATAACCGAAAATAATAACACGTACGAAATTACCTCTTGACGCAGATTGGTATTTGTTTTCTTTTTCAGATTTGTAGACACTGCAATGTGCGAATGTCCTCTACCAGTATCCACACGAGGAAGAACGATCCGGGCAGCGGCTAATGTGTGCTAGCACGTCCAAAAACCTTTTCAAACGCCGCACAATCTTTCTCTCGGAAGAAGAACGAACAACTAGGTGACTAGAGTTTTTCGTCTCACCTCTAATGAGACATAAGTTTCTCTATTTATAGAGAAAACCTAATCCTTATTCTTATTAGGAATTATTGAAGCCCAATA
>JANKOD010000007.1:6108542-6120052 GCA_026284645.1 Erythroxylum acuminatum
GATCCATGCTACCGAAACACAAATCACAAAAAAATCAACCCAAAAGTTTCATAAAAAGCAGACATGCACGAAAATCGACAGACTAAGACTTACACTCTAGAGAGAAAAAGAGGCAGACGACTAGGTTTAGACTAAGACTTGCATTCTTAGTTATTAATATGGTACCATTTCATTAGTACTTTGTTATCTTAAGCATACATTTTTTGGTGAGTTAAGGTTTCAGAATTAGGGACTTTTTAAGTTTTTCATATCCTTGATTTTTTTTAAATTGATCATTAATGAAATTAAAGATTGAAATGGGTTTTTTCAACTCTCATTTGTATTGTATTGTGGATAATTTTGTTTGAATTTGAATTTATGGCATTTTTGTGAAATAAAAATTGGAAACTACTTGATTATATGCATTTAAAAAAAAAGAGAACATATTCGTCTTGATCTCTTCATTTTGTTCAATATAGTGAATTTTCATAAGACATTCAAGATAGAGAAAAGACGGTAAAGGAAAAAAATTCATGTAGACAATCCAAAGTTATTCAACACGATAAAGGAAAAAAATCATTATCATAATACAAAAGTCATTCAAGATAGAGAGAAGACGAAAATACCTTGACGAAAATTGTCGGAGAAGATGACGACGATGGCTGGAGCCGCAACAGCTCCACAGAGAACACGCAGACGACAGACGACGCAACGAAGTAGATCTGGGAGAGGAAGAGGAAACAACGCGCAGGTGGGGGGGGGGGGGCTCGGGGTCGATTTTAAGGAAACCAAAACGACATCGTTTTGGTATACATAAAGGAGGCTCAGGTTCGATTTTAAGGAAGCCAAAACGACGTCTTTTGGTTTTAAACCAAACGACGTCGTTTTGGTATACATAACAAAACGTTCTACCTTCTTAAACAAAACGATGTCGTATGGTTTAAAACCAAATGACGTCGTTTTGTTGCTGAAAGCAGAACGTTTTAAAGTATGCCAACTTAAACCAAACGACATCGTTTTGTTCCTGAAGCAAAACGTTTTGAAGTTTAACACAAACGACACCGTTTTGTTGTTGAAGGCTTAAACCTTTTTAAGTATAACAAAACGACGTTGTGTGGTTAGTTTTAAAACGACGTTGTTTTGTTATAAATAAAAAAGTTCCAGCCTTCACGATGGAAGATGACACAAACTTCCATCGGTAATTTTTCATTAATTTTTTGCACTTTTTTATTTTCTAGACAACTTTTCTTATGGATATATTATTTCCGTCAGTAATTAGCTACGATTTTTTTACTGTCGGTAATTTCCCGTCGGTAATTAATACTTTTTTTGTAGTGTGTGTGAGCTTGGAAAGCAACACTTAAGAAATGGGCAATCAATAATACACTAGAGGAGTGCCAACAGATCATAAGTTAGAGTTTGAACTTACAAAATGTCAAGAAAGATCACAAATATGGTATTATTGTATAGCCTTATCCTATTGGTACTGCTCATATGGGATTTTCACAAGAAGGAAAGAAGTTATAAACAATTCCTGACGGAGCTGATAAACTTACACTAGGATCAACTTGCATTGACATTCGGAGATGTAACTCATTTTTTGTAGGTGCAAATCTTGTAATGCCTTGCAGCTTTGGCAAAATTATGTGTCCGTCCGGTAAAAATTTGCTTTTCAGCCTTTTATAACTTTTTTTTTTTTTTTAAAAGTAACAACAATAAGTAAAAGTTAAATCTAACCCAAGCTAACAGGCTTACCCGCTGCACCAAGTTACTGTAAGCTTTTCCCTGTCAGAATTCTCGTAACAAGAATGCTCAAGTAAAGCCTTTTATAACTTAATTCAATTTTCATTTTTCGAAAAAACGAGAAAACAAAAAAAGAAAAGGGAAACTGTCTAGTCTCTTGACGCTCTCTTTCCACTTCTTCCAGTTATTACATCTTGTCTTCTCCTAGTTTGCATCAGCCGCCGTTGCAGTCGCCGCCGCCGCCACAACAACCTGTGCGGCCCCCAGTTTCCAGTACTCCTGTGACCTCCTTTACTCCCTGACCCATACGGTATAATCCTCCATCTCCGGTATCCTCTTCATTACTGGTGTGCTCTCTCTCACTTTAAAACTCATTCTGCATCTTTTTCGCCGCCGCTGAAAACTTCATCATCATTAACACGTTCTCAATCTCTGTGTTTTTATGTAATTAGTTATCCAAAAGTGTCGCCAGAAAGTAAATTAATTTTTTTTTAATTTTTATATTCTAATTGAGGAGTTAACAACTGTATTTTTTAGTAGGGATTTAGTATGGTTCACTCCTATGTTCCTGATTTCCCCCCACAAACCAGCGTTTCTACACTGAATGCCACTGGCCTCAAATTCACAAATGCTGATCGAGAAAGAAATATTGATTGGTTAGGGTTTTTCTACTTTTGTGCATGTCAGTGGCTGTTTAGATGGCGAAAGCTGCAAGTTCCGGAGGTAAAAGCGGGGTGCGGATCGTGGTTGCTGGAGACCGAGGCACTGGGAAGTCGAGCTTGATAGTCACTGCTGCCGCAGACACATACCCAACGAATGTCCCTCCAGTGCTACCTCCTACCCGGCTGCCAGAGGATTTCTACCCTGATCGCGTGCCTGTCACTATTATCGATACTCCCTCGAGGTGTATATTCATACTTAAGCTTTTGAAGGAATTTTGATAATAACAGCTGTTATTCCGTGTTATGTTCTGCATTTGACTGTTTGAATTGATTCAAAACTTTGATGTTTGGAATATAGAAAGTGGTAGATGTCTTTTTGGAGTGTCGCAGTAGACAACGTGAATGTTCTGTTCCTGTGATTTAGGGTGGAGGATGCTGTTAGAGTAGCTGAAGAACTAAAGCGAGCTGACGCCGTTGTTCTTACATATGCTTGTGACAGACCCGAGACACTTGATCGTTTGAGTACATTCTGGCTTCCAGACCTTCGCCGACTGGAGGTCTTTATTATCTGCAAAGATCTTTTATGCTGTCCCCTTGATTGAGAGCATCAATTTGATTGGGATATGGGCTGTGCTTTTGCTTGTTTATTTTACTTTTCATAGAATTCCTTATGTAGTTAATTCTTCCTTAGTTAGTTTCACAAATAAACATATAATTGTTTGTGGTTTGTCTATCCTTGTGAATATTTCCCATAATAGTCCTTCTGAAGTGGTATTTTTGTGTGAAAAATGGAATAATAAAATGATCTTGTGGGTAAATTGTTGCACACTGGCTTCACTCGCATTGGGATAGATGTATCATCCTAACTGCTATGTATGAATCATGAGCAGGTGAAGGTGCCGGTTATAGTTGTGGGCTGTAAACTGGATCTAAGAGATGAGAACCAACAGGTGAACTTGGAGCAGGTGATGTCACCCATAATGCAACAATTTCGTGAGATAGAAACTTGTATAGAGTGTTCAGCTTTTAGACACATTCAGGTACACTTGGGAAATGCCTTACTGTATTTCTTTTTCTTTTATTTACCATCTAGGGATATGGGAAGTTGATATTGACATCTTGTTTTGATAGTGTTCAGTGATTTGCTTAACAAATACGTTTGCCATTGCTTTCACTGCATTTTACACCCTACCGCTGTATAATCTGTCTGCTCAAGTTTCATGTAAATGTCATTTTCTTCATGGTTTTTCAAAATTTTTTCCATGTAATTACTTAAAGTGACTGATTTGGTTGGATCTTTCATTCGGTGTATTAGGGTCCTATGTAATGTTTGATCATTTAATTTGTTTTCACTGTGCAGATTCCTGAGGTTTTCTATTATGCACAGAAGGCAGTACTGCACCCAACTGGTCCACTGTTTGATCAAGAATCTCAAACTTTGAAGCCTAGGTGTGTGAGGGCATTGAAGCGGATATTTATTCTCTGTGATCTAGACAGGGATGGTGCCCTTAGTGACGCTGAATTAAATGAGTTTCAGGTTATATTTCTGTTCCAAATTATTTTGATATTACTTGTTCTTCCTCTTCTCTCTTATTGTCTGCCTTTCAGTTTTTGGGTGCCATGGATCTTTTGGAGACCAGTGGTTGCTACCCAGTTTCAGTTTTGTTTTCTGTGCAATATGTATCTTCTGTTGAGCCAAGTACTAGCTCTCTTAAAACTTGAGTACATATAACCTTAGCATAACAAATTCGGGTTTATATCTAGTGGCTTTGTCGAGGACTTTGATGTAACAGTGTTTTTTGGTTGGACAACAACCAAGAAAAAGGTTACATGTCTGTTCTTGCCGTTTTCTGTTGATCTGATAATTGTTCTATTAATTAGGTCAAATGTTTTAATTCTCCACTACAACCTTCTGAAATAGTGGGTGTCAAGAGGGTGGTGGAAGAAAAGTTGCCTGGTGGAGGAGAAACTGATAGAGGAGTAAATGAACGTGGCCTCACATTGACAGGATTCCTCTTTCTTCATGCACTTTTCATAGAAAAAGGGCGTCTTGAGACTACATGGACTGTCTTGCGGAAATTTGGATACAACAATGACATAAAACTTGCTGATGAACTAATTCCAAAATTCAAACGTGCACCTGATCAGGTAATATCTTGTTAATTGTTGCTTGTGGCTTATGTTGGGAATAATTTCCTAATCGTTGGCATTTGCATCTAAGTTTTGTTCATGACATTGAATACTAGAAATGGACAATGTCAATCTTGTTTTTACTTCTATTTTGGTCGTGCCCATCTTTGTTGATTTATTAGAATTGTCAGTTCATTGTACATATTTGGTCCCACAAAGATAAATATCCTTTATAAGATTTCATTACAAAGACATTTTAAGGAAGTGATAAACTTTACTTAAACTTGCAGGATTTTGCCTCCAATTCCAGATTTTGCTTATTCTGGGCCGTAAAGAGCATAGCTTTGGCTGGATTTAGATTATTATCCTATTTGTTTTATGCGTAGAGATCTTTTCTGATTTCTTTTAGATTAACTATGCCAAGCACTCTTGTGGTCTCACTGTGTCAAAAAGATTTACATAATTTGAATTACATCAAAGAGGTCCTAGTGATTTGTTAATTAATCAAATAGGTATATTCTCAATATTGTGTAAAATAAAATTGTAAATTTAATTAATTATGTCAAGGAAGAATTGATAAGTGGTTATAGTTTATATGAAATTACAATATCTTATCAACGACTTGTGGAACAAAACAATAAAATATTACAGAAAGGGCATATTTGACTAATTATTGAATTACATGTGCCTCTTAGTGATTTTTTTGGAAAACCACAATATCATAATGGGTTGTTCTGAAATTAGCCCATTTCTTTAAATAAAAAAATTTAAACATCACAGGCTGCAAGACCTTGCATGTATAATTTTGATATTCATCTGTTTTTCCCAGCAAGTGATATTTAATTTTCTAACATTTGTTTCCATTTATGCAGAGTACGGAGCTTGCAAATGAAGCTATTGAGTTCTTGCGAGCAACCTATGAAATATATGATGGTGATTATGTATGTCTATCTGCTATGAGGGGTAGTCATTAAGTAAATCTTTTCCACTTAGATTTTCCGTTGTGTTATCACATCCTACAAATATTGCTCACATTTCCAACTGCGGTATTCTGGAATTAAGGAATTTGACCATGT
Organism: Erythroxylum acuminatum; assembly: GCA_026284645.1. Classification (NCBI taxonomy): domain Eukaryota; kingdom Viridiplantae; phylum Streptophyta; class Magnoliopsida; order Malpighiales; family Erythroxylaceae; genus Erythroxylum; species Erythroxylum acuminatum. The sequence goes on from JANKOD010000007.1 coordinate 6,114,133, forward strand.
GCTTTTTTCTTGGATAGGATAACAACCTTCGCCCTGCTGAACTTGAAGATGTTTTTTCAACTGCACCAGAGAGGTATTTTGGTTTCCTATGGGGTATGCATAGTCTTTCAATAGCAGTCATTAAGTGATACCTCTTTTCTATGGGATTTCTGCATATTTGGTGTGGTTCACTATCATGTTTTCTCTAATCCTGTTTCAATTTTGAAGGTTGAGTTTGGTGTTTCATTGTTTTTTGTCTCTTATCTGGATTCTTAGTTTATTTAGCTATTGTAATGTGTGAGACACATCCAAGGAATTTGCTATGGATGTGCCACTCCATCTCCTGGATGAAGGTTTTTTTTCTTTACTGTCTTTTGACTTTCGTCCATTGTTTTGTCTTCAACTTGTGATAATTTCAGTCCTTGGGATGAAGCTCCATATAAAGATACTGCGGAGAAAACTGCATTGGGTGGACTATCTATCGGTGCATTTTTGTCAAAGGTATTAATATTCAATGTTCTTTTGCAGTCATCTCCTGTCTCTCTCTTAAGCAAGCCTGTAATTCTTTTTTTTTGGGAAAGAAACAAGCCTGTAATCCTTATCACTGACTATACCAAATTTTCCTTCTTGTTTCCTTACTTCTCTTATGCTTTTGCACTAATGTCCCTTGAATCAATTTTATGCCAATGGTACGAAGTTTGTGGTTCAACTTTGTTTCTCAAACTTATTCTGTCTTCTATGTCTGTTAAGACACCATTATCTCATCCTGCATCCTTTTGAGGAATCAGGTGGGATGTATAACTGATTGATTATAGTTTCAATTTTCATTAGCAACATTTAATGGTTGGCATATTTCTATCTCAACAGTTACTTTGTGTGCTATATGTTATAGTGGGCGCTTATGGCACTTCTTGATCCATCTCATGCTGTGGAAAATCTAATCTACCTTAACTATCCTGGAGATCCAGCTTCTGCCATCCGTATAATGAGGAGAAGACGTTTAGATCGTAAGAAGCAGCAGTCAGAAAGAAATGTTCTCCAATGCTTTGTATTTGGACCTAAGAATGCTGGAAAATCTGCATTGTTGAATTCTTTTATTAGAAGGTCTGTCATTGATGCTCATTATTCTCATTGCTGAATATCCTTGCATCATGCTCTATATTTTTGTTAACTAAGCTTAGGAAACTTTAATGTTAACGTTTGTGAATGCAGATCATATTCTGAAAGTTGTCCATCATCTGCTGAAGAGTCTTATGCTACTAATGTTGTTGATCTACCTGGAGTAAGTCCAAATGCTAGTTTGCTTTAAATTTTTTTAATGTAAATATCACAGGATATATTCATCTCTGTTCATGTGGAGAAGATTATTTGTGATTAGGAATACAGTCCTTGACTAGTTCCTAGTCTTCCCTTCCCATACGTTTCAATTTTCTCGTCTGTCTTCTTTTTCGATTTCTTTCAAATGTATTCTTGACATTTATGGTCATTTGTTTAGCTTAATTATCTGTGAAACTGAATATGGACAATTTCTTGTATAGGGAATTAAGAAAACCCTTGTGTTAAAGGAAATTTCTGAAGGTGGTATTAAGAAACTCTTATCGAGTAAAGAATCTTTGGCACCATGCGATGTAGCAGTATTTGTATATGACAGGTACAAGCTAGGCTTTGCAGGATTTAATTATAAGTTGGTGAATTGTCTTAGGATCTTAGCATTTGTTCAGTTGTCTGCAATGGATTCATGTTCTCGTGTATTAATAATGATCTTTGTTCTTGAACAGTATACTTATCCATTGATTCGGGGAACGTTATGCATGTCATCCCTGGACCCAGGGAGTCCTAGGCTTGCTTCTAGGCTCCTAACCCTTCTCTCTAGGGCTTAGTGTCCACCTGAGGACTGGAACAAAATCATAATTTATTCAAATGTTTTATATGTTGTTGCAGCTCTGATGAGTCATCATGGAAGAGAACAACTAACTTGCTTGTGGAAGTTGCTGGTCATGCTGAGGATACAGGCTTTGAGGTTCCTTGCTTAGTTGTAGCAGCCAAAGATGATCTAGATTCGTTCCCTCTAGCAATACAGGAGACTACCAAGGTATTCATTTTCTTTGCTGAAATGTTATTTAATAGAACAGACAACTCATCCTCTGAAGAGCTGGGCCAGGGTTTTGTTAACATATTTGTCTATGCTTTTATTGAGTTTTTGTCAATGAAGCCTCTGGAGTTATTTTTATTTCCCAAACCGTCCTTTGTGATCTGAAATTAATGATAAAGGTCCCTGTGATTTAATAATAAATTTTGACCATATTTTATTAGAACACTAATTATGTGCATGTTATAATTACATGTAAATTCTAACTTCTATCTTGCAAAATTGATCAATAGCATATTTCAATTATAGATATGATATTGGAAAGGGTGCTTTTTACTAATTTGCAGTGGAAAGAATCTCCAAGGGCATTTAGACTACTTGAGGCTTCTGAAAAAAAGCAATATCACAACGAGCTTTGATGTGATTAATTCTTGGGGTTTGATATATATAAAAAAAAGAAGCAAAACTGATGTTTGGATGTCAGAAGCATTGGTTCTGATTTTCTATGACGTGTGATGGTTGCATTTTCTACTTTATTATTCTGCAAGATCTGATAGTGTCAGTGACATTAGTATATTGTATTTACCTCAAATCAGAATCAGAGTGATTTTCTTCGCATTTGTTGTTGATGCAAAGGCTTGTGGAAGATGTCTGCCTTTGGGTTTTTAAGGTGTTATTAAGTCTTCCATTGGAGCTAGTCTGGAACCAAAATGACAAGATTTTCACCACACTTTGTGTTTTTGTTAGGTTACACAAGACATGGGATTAGAGGCACCTATTCCCACCAGCTCAAAATTGGGTGATTCGAACAATGTATACCGTAGAATTGTTTATGCAGCAGAACAACCACATTTAAACATTCCTGAAACTGAAGAAGGGAAAAGTCGCAAGCAATATCATCGGCTCATCAATCGCTCACTGATGTTTGTTTCAGGTACATTGCTATATTTTCTATTTGTGCTGCTTGTTCTGTAGCCTAATTCATTTTTGAACCGTTTTCTACCATGTTCTTATTTCACCAACCATGCCCACTTTGTTTGAATGGTGTAGTTGGAGCTGCAGTAGCTATTGTTGGTCTGGCAGCTTATCGTGTCTATGCTACAAGGAAGAGTTCTAATTGAAGATGGGATGCAATTTGCTTGTGGGGTCGTCAATTCAAATTTTAAGTGGTGGTTGCGCGAGATGTCTTACCAACAGAAAAGTGATGTATCCATTTGCATTTAAAGTTTATAGCCCTATTGTAAGAATTTGTATGTTATGATGGAAAAGCCCTTTAGCCACTAAATATAACATGGTAGAAGTCATCGTGCGGGGTTGTAAGATAAAATTTAGTTACAAATCCACTTTGCCTTGTGAATATGTTGGCTGGTTAAGTTTTGAGCTTACTTATATCGATTGTTTTCTTAGGCATTCTACCTTCTTTCAATCCTTAATCTCGTTAATTCAGAGTAGTCTGCTGTTGTGCTAGCAATTTGCGTGCTAGTGGTTGTTTCATGCGGAGACACGTTGCAGTTATATGTCAGATCTCTACGTTTGATTGAAGCATTGAATTATTGTCAGGCACAAGTAGGGATGATAAGAAACATTATTTTTTATAGGTATTAGCTACGGTCGGGCAAGTTGCAGCAAATCGGTCAGGACCTTTTTTGATAAAGGTGAAATACAGACTAGTTAATACTCGTACCAAACTATCAGTTGTTTGCTCGCCTGAACCGAAAAGCGTAGAAACATATACAGATGGTACATTGTTCAAGCTTCATAATATTGAGGCATAGTCATCACAACATTAGATAATTGTGAAAGATCAACAAACTGTGCTGAATCGTCAGACGATGGTTTTGAAACAGGTTCAAATGATGACTCAGGGATTAACTCAGACAAGACTTCTGAGTTTTCAAATGGTGTTGCAGAAATTTCAAATGTATTGCTTTCTGCTTCAATTTTCTCTAATTAAAAATTGGAATTATCTGCAAGAGATTTTGAGTTTAAAGTAGCTATGGACTCCATCTGTTTAGCTTTATCCTTCATCACATGAGAAGTGGAAGGTTGAACTGGTAGTGGAGATTCTGGTGGTGTACGTATCTGTACTGGCTTGCTCCACTGTTCAGTAGGTTCAAAAGGTGTATAAGAAGATGACGCTTCTGGAACCTTTGAAGACTCAAAAACTCGAGGCTTAGGCACACGATCAGATGAAGACTTTGGTTTTGATCGCTGTGGTTTCTCTTGAGTTGTCTGAGGATGTATGTATTGTCTAATCAAAGGATAATTAAACTTAAATACCTTTGAATAGTCAGCTTCTTCTGGATACTTCTGATACATAGGAGATAGATATGATGGCTGTGTATTTGGGAAACTTGAAGAGGATGAGCCATATATCGTCTTAGATTGAGCTGCATGCATATCAGCTTCCATTTGTTGTACTGTCCGTTGTATCTTTTGTATCTCACGAACTTTGAAGTCGAAGTCTGGCCCCATATAATGGGTAGAGATGTATTGTTTGAGTTCAGCATCAAGACGCTGAATCTGGGCTTTATAAGACCGATACATCATTTGTATTTGTTCCGAAACAGAATTGACTTTCTTATGAGTAGCAATGTTTTGTTGACTAATTCCATCCAGCTTGGAATTAATCTTTCTCAGAACTTTGTTCTGTGCTACTGCGTTAGATGTTTGCCAGTTGAGAACTTCATCAGATGGATTTGATGCAAGTGTTCCATGTGAAGTAATTCCTGAAGCTCTGATATAAGGGTTATAGACAACCCGTTGTGTCTCATCAGTACTCCGTGACATTTGAGGAAAGTCATCCTCGTATGGCTTTGCCATCATACAGGGTATAGGAGTAGGAGTCATAACAGGAATTGTTGGCATAGATCTGCTAGATCCATCGGTAGATCTACATGTAGACGACCTGAGCATCTCTCTAAGAGACTTTGGTTTGGATCTCTCTATCATTAGTAGACCATTTGGATCGTCTTGATCTGGATTACCATCAAGAGGGTGATAGTCACGAGAAGGTAAGCACCTAGATCTGGGCTTTAACTTCTTCTTCCTTCTTCGTTGATATCTTAGATCATCATCATCACTATCTGACTCAGGATTGAGACATATCTCACAATCTAGTTCGCACATAGATGGGTCGACATCCCATACAAAGTGTCCACAATGATGACTGACATAGACAGGATCTCCATTAGATTTGAAATAATGAATAGGAGGACCGTCTTTACCTTCCGTATGAGAGAATACGGGCTGGATCTTAAGGCTTGTAGCCCTAGAGGATAGAACAGGTTGTTCAGTGGGCTGGATCATCAAGATTGCTCCTGATGTTGAAGGACCAGGCGTGTCGTTGCTGGGCCGTGCATAGATGGACTTAACAGTACCATCTCTCAAAGTCTTCAGAATCGGAGGAGTCGTCGTATGAAAAGAGTATCGACGAGGCGCGTGGAATACCTTCTGGTAATTGGTAATCCATTCTGTTGGCACCAACTTTTCAAGCTCATATGAAGGCAACTGCTTCGGGATCTGGAGGATAGTAGTCTGATCATTGGATCGATCAGCAACCATGTAAAGTGTAACACCCAAATACCCCCTGGGAGGATATGTGGACGCCACCCAAGACAGTACAATCAAATCAGACTAGATCACACACAACATATCAAACAGTGCTTACAATATATCACATCATACTGTTAGAGACAGAAATTCAAAGTTATTACAGGCCCAAAAGTGTTAACGAAAAACATGTTCAACAACACAAAAACAGACTCCTTTGGCTATTGCGGTTGACTCGTCCCAGTCTTTAATCTCCTCGCTCTGAACCTACACGGGGCAAATCCACCGTGCTAAGCTTAT
>JANKOD010000007.1:6120152-6152292 GCA_026284645.1 Erythroxylum acuminatum
CTCAGGCATCTATCCCTACAGAGGATGATTCACTCTACATGCTACAGTAGACTTGTCTAAAGATAGATCGTACCCCAGTACAACGACTTTCTTAGATCCTACCCTCAGGCCTTTATAGATCCTACCCCAGTACAACTACTTTTTGATTGGTATGGATACTTACAGTAAAGCATCACCTTTGTAGATCCTACCCTCAGGCCTCAGGTATCGAAACCTTTTCAGTCCATACACTGATATAAAAAATGTGTTTGAACTAACCCAGGTTCCTGCACATTACATTGGATTTGGAGATAAACTTTTGAGCTATTGTCCAGAGTCTCATGCACAGTTTACTCACCCATATCCTCTGTGAAAAATGCTGACTTTTTCATAAGTCTACCATTTAAGAAGAATGAGGATATTAATCCTACGAAAGCCACACATCCAGGGATAAACCCTGATGATCTAAAGCTCGCACTTGATGAGTGTGCAATTCTTTTGAAGCAAGGACTTATCGAGCCCCCAAAGTCGGATTGGGCTTGTCAAGCGTTCTATGTCAATAAACGTTCAAAACAGAAACGTGGAAAGAAAAGATTAGTCATTGACTACAATCCTCTGAATGCTTTCCTGCAGGATGACAAGTTTCCCTTGCCTAAAATCAGTACACAGGTACTCTTTGTCAAGGAAGCTGTTATATTCTCAAAGTTTGATCTTAAAGCAGGATTTTGGCAATTGGGTATTCACCCTGAAGAACTTTATAAGACTGCATTTTGCATTCCCAATGCTCAATACTAATGGACTGTGATGCCATTTGGACTTAAAAGTGATCCATCACTGTTTCAGAAATCCATTACAAAAATCTATGAGCCTATCCTCAACAATGCACTGATCTATATTGACGATATCTTATTGTTCTCAAAGACCCATGAGGAACATACGACCCTTTTGCAAAGATTTTTTAATCTCACTCAACAGTATGGAATTTTGCTTTCAACCTCGAAAAGCATTATTGGCACTACATAATTGAATTATTGGGTATACAATTCAAAGATGGATTCTACCAGCCAGGACCACATATTGCAAAGGATTTATTGCAATTTCCAGATGAATATCTCACTGTCAAGTAGATTCAGTAATTCCTTAGAATTGTTAATTACATTCGAGATTTTATTCCACGCGTGGCTGCTTATACTTCCAGCTTATCCAAGCTCTTGAAAAAAAATCCACCATCTTGGACAAAGGAACAAACAGACACTGTCAAGTATCTGAAGCAAATCTGACAGAATCTTCCACCTCTGAAGATTCCTGATCAAAGACAAGATGTCTTACAGAATGATGCCCATATTATAGCTTTATCTACACAACTTCGACGACACCCACCATGGCCACCAGATACTTCTTTTCTCTATAAGTATCCTTCTTCTCTTCAGCCTTATACATATCCTGAGTTTTTTAGTTATTCTCAATTTCGACACAAAAAACACAAAAATATGGCTAGTCCACCTCTTGTTGCTTTTACAAAGAGGTCTTTTCCTCCTATTGCTAGTAGTCCTCCTAGTCTTTCTGAAGTTGCCTCACTTGCTCGTAGTAGCTTGTTCTATTACTTGCACCTATTCTTGCTTGAACATAATTATCATGGAAACCCTACTATTTTCAACATTAAAGCACCTTACCTTAATGTGAATCTTCTTCAAGATCCTTTATCAGAAAACACATTATGGTATCTTTGAGCACTCTCTGCCCTTTATGCTTATGCTTTTACAGTCTCTCCTCTTCAGCTATATCAACATCTCTGTGATCTTAATAATGGAAGTTCATTATTATGGACATTGCTTGAATGGTTTCAACCATTAGATCAACGGAAGCATCAATGTTCTATCATTATCCAACAGCATCGTCTATGGACATCCTCTGCTAGACGACAAACTAATCAATGCTTCTTCATTGTTCATCGCCCATACAGAGAATCTCATACTGGTCTGCTTTATACAGAACCACGTGTTCAATTTTGGCTTGCATCTTTATATCGGTCACGTCATAAGGAAGCTGTATTAAATTCTTTAAGGGATTTTCTTAAAGAGATTAATCACTTTCTAGATCTACCAGTATTAACTACATCTATTGGACCACATCCTAGAGAATTTATTCCTGGTAAACCTAAATTACCAGAAGTTGATATTCCTGGTTCCAATAGCCCTCTCTATGATACAGAAGAAACAGTCTCAGATACTGTAGGCCCGTCGCAACCATCTAACTCAGCTTTTCAAGATGCTCAAGACCCAAATGATGATCCTTATAGCCCTAATGATGATGAGTTAAATCATTTCCTGCACCAACTTCATACAAGTGAGCTCAGTCCTCGTAAAAAACAAAAATCACTTCAACAGGATACTGACAGCTCAGATGATCCAAACTCTCCATCTAATCCTTCAATCTTGGCACGAATCAATTCGTGGCAACTAATCCCTTAGATTCCTTGGATCATGAAAAGACACTTCTTTTGAGACAATCATTCCACTGAAGACTTTGCAAATCATAAAAGTATGCACATCATTTCAGGCAACCATTGACAAAGACTTTTGATGATGATGGTCCCACATATCACTTTCAAAGTCCTATTGAAGATTCCATCATCATTCTCCTTTAGACTTTTCAACCTAAGCTATTATGTTCTTTTGACTTTTGTAAAGGTAGGTGTGACATTTTTTAAAAGTAGAAAAGTAGATTCCTTTTTTATAAGATTAGGTAAATTATGTTAGCTTTCATCATTGTACTTTAGTTTCTTTTTCTAAAGTAGTCATCATGATGTTTCTAGGTAGATTTACTTTCCTACCCCTCGCTTCATCTATAAAAGTAGGGCTTGTCTTTCGTTGTAAGTATGCTTCAATTATCATCCAGTTTTATGCTTTATCTAGTTTGAAGCCTTCTTGTCCAAAAGCTTGAAGTTCAATGAAGTTTATTTTCTAAGTCTCTTCTCCTTCTTGAAAGCTTCAAAGACTTGAGTCTTGTTTCCTATTTTGTCTAGGTGTAGGATGAGTATGATTTACACTTGCCTCATCTGAGGATCTTGTATATCAGAAAGTCTATGACAGTCTAGGACTGTTAGTCAACAATCTCTGCTGCTTGTTATTAGGTTGACTGAATTAACGAGGAATGAAGAGTAAGAGTATATGAGTGAGGTAGGGTTCCTAAAAGGTGAGAGCATTTGTGCCCATGTAAGCCAATGGACAGGCGTTGAGAGTTGTAGCTCCGATATCTGGAACTACCTACTGAGTGATACATACTTCCAATCCGACTTTGGTTAGTCATTGATTTGTAACAACCAAGAGTTGTTGTTGCGCCAGATTAGCCTAGTTTGTGTCATAGTTTTCCTGTGTGCCCCGAAAATCCTTCCCACCCTAATTAATTTTTAGAAGCCAACAGTTTTTAGATTGAACTAGTGATCATTCAAATGATACTTTAATATTTTTTTGCAGGGCTAGTAATCTGAGAGCCTAACCCAACCTTGTTGACTTTTATGAGCTCTATGATATATTCGTGATTGATGGAACTTGGGAAAAGACCATTCTTAAGATTCTTTTACTTTTTCACGTGGTGAAAAAGCAAATGTACAGTTACACCTATTTCTTCCTAGTTGTTTTAAACTTTTAGTTATTGGAATATTTTTCTTATCAAGTATTTTTCACCTAGAAAATATTTAAAAGAATGGAATCATAAATCTTGTCCTATATGATAATAAGAATGTACGTGAGACATGAGAGATACAATATTCTACAAAAGAATTGTCCATTATGGTGTAAACGATTGGTTGGCAGTGTAAACATCTAATAATGAATTGTCTCCTTCAATTTGAATTGCAATAAATATATTTGCAGGAGGTGCATTGACGAGGAAATATAGTGAGGAGGCATATGGTATTATCACTTGTTCTTATTACTATTTTCCATTAACATCCATTCATTCGATAAATGAGACTCATAAAAAATAGATGGATAGATGCTCATAGAACTAGACAGGAATAGAATAGTGAGAATAGGTGATCTGAACCTGTATTGGTAAAAATTGAAAATGGGCACTTTGAAGCACATTTGAAGACACTGCTATGAATAAGTTTTGCGAGAGATTTGAAGATGCAAAATATGTCAAGGTGGAGAATTGTTAACGTTATGACATATTCCCATATTGAAAAAATATAAAGATTGAGGAATCTTCTTAAGTTATAAAAAGAAGACTCCTTTACCTATCTTAAACATCCCAAAAATTGCCTATCTTTCCTTAAGACAGATTTCTTCTCTCCTTTTGTAGTATTTCACTTGTATTATTTCCTGAAAATAGTGAAATGTTAATTTAGTAGTGTTCGAGAAAGTAGGCATAATTAGCTTAACCTCATTAAATTATGGTATTCTTTATTTGTTTATTTAATAGCTATTGTCGGGTATAGTTATAGTGAATTATTATGCTATTAAATTACATGTCTAAGAAAATTCTGTCTAAGAGATTGGGTTTTAAGTGGGACCGTCTATGATTCCTCTAGTCCTTCCTGAGAATTTACCTAGTGTGATTTTTCAGTACAATCACTCACACTCTATTCACTTAGACAATAGTGCTCAAGGTGAATTTGTCATTATTGGTAAAAATTAACCCGAGTTTCATAACAATGTTCACTTTGGGGAAAGATTGATAACGGATCACTCCTTTATACATATACAGAGGTTGACAGACAATAACCAATTGGTAAAGCCTTTCTGATTCTTTAATGCTATCACAAAAATATGGAAGGATTTCATGAACAGGTCAGATCTTGTTGGAACATAGATGGATGCAAATCATTTCAATTCATGCAGAAGCTTAAACAAGTGAAGAACGCAATGAAACTCTTACTCAGAAATCGATAAGTTAATCTCCAAAACCTCAAGTCTAAACTACTCATTGCCCAGTAATCCTGCTACGACAACCGCCATAATTATGAACTCAAAGCTGTTGAAGTAAAATGGTTACAAGAATATCAAACTCAGCTTTCCTTTCACAGTTCAGTTTTGAAGAAAAAAGCCAGACTCCATTAGCTCAAAGAGGGGGACTCCAGTAACAAGTTTTTTCATGCTTCCTTGTTGGCCCCCGGAAATGTAAATAAAATATCCAAACTTCAAGACAGCAGCGGGAGGAATATGTTGACATGATGAATATTATGGAGATCGCCACGGCACACTTCTTCAATCTCATGGCGACAGCCGACTCTTCCTTGCAAAGTCTTAGTATGTCTCAGCTTTTTTAATGGAATATAAATCAAGGCATCAATGAGCTACTCATTTCTCCATTTACTGCATAGGATGTCAAATGAATTCTCTTTGGTATTGTCTTTGGATTATTGAAAGAATGAAGTCCCGGGTTATGGCTTGGCAATACCCTTCCTCTCTTATGCAGTTTGACTTTCACTAATCAATTCAGTCCTTAATAGTCTGCACACTCATTGGGCTGCTCATATTGCCTTACCTCGAAAAGTCATCAAGGAGTTGGAAAAAATCATGAAACCTTTCTTTGGATGGGATAGGTAGGAAATTCTAGAAAAGCGAGAGTGAATTGGCAAGAGTTTACGATGCCAAAACAACAAGGTGATCTTGGGATTGCAATGTGTAAAAGATATGGAAGTTATACATTGATCATACCGCCTTATGGACAAAGTGGATCCATGAAATACAGTTGCCCAACTCCAACTTTTGGCAGGTAGATTTCTCTCGTCAAGGCTCCTTGATACTGCAACAGATGATGCAGCTATGTCTTACCATTTATCAGCATATCCAACACATAATCGACAATGGAGAAAAAACAAATGTGTGGTTTGATAATTGGATGGACATCAGTCCACTTATTTTCTCTGCAGAATTTTAGAGATTGCATAACAGACTACCCCTACATCTCAAAGTATCTTCTCTGTTGAACATCGGTGAATAGAAAGTTATTTTTCGAGGATCCACAACACTTATGGTCCACTTCCCGAACCTCTCTAATACAGCCAAGGAGGATCATATTACTTGGAATGTTACAGCAGATGGTGGTTTCTCTAACAAATCATGCCATAGTCTCTTTACTACTAATGCAATGATAGTCCCGTGGTACTACCTTTTATGGCATAATACCATCAGCCCCAAAGCAGCTTTCATAACATGGTTAGCTATCAAGAACCGCCTCCTAACAACGAATCATTGGCATGGTAATTTGACTAATTCTACTGCCCCAGGGGCTGTAGCTCCACAGTTGCTGCCCTGTCTCCTAATTTTGTGTGTTCTTTTCTCATTAAAGAACAATTGGAAAGCCAATGAGATAATGCAAGTTGGTTTAAAATAACAATAGGATTACAGATGATTTGACGAGTTCCAAGTGCTATGGAGAAACAGTTTTGCAAGCTTTTTCTATAATCCATTCAAATTTCACAACAATGATACATCAAAACAAGTCTATTACCACGTTCATGTTCAAAACGCCACATTGACTATCAGTATCAACCCAGGTTTTCAAAAGAGGTGCAGGTTCAAGTTCAACTGCCCCAACCAGGGCCCAGGCCATATGCATTCATGTAGTCAGCTGTGTGACCATGTGAATGATCATGGTGGTGGTGGTGATGGTGATGGTCATGATTGACATTCATATTCTCTTTAGTTTCATCAGGAATTTTTTGGATTTGCTCTGGTATAGATTCTTCATCAACTTGCCTAACAGACTTTGGCAAAGAGGATACAAAACTAGAAATTCTCTCTGCTAGCTCATCTGCAGCATCTTCCTGCAATCACCAAATAATGTTATCAAAAGCACCACAAAATGACATGTAGTCAACAGAAAAAAATTGCACGGAATCAACTTTTATATTCAGAATAATTATGTTAAGGATTCTATGTTAGAAGTACCTTATATTAGAATAATACTATTCTGGAATACTAGGGCTAACCTGTATTGCCTAGTAATATAAACTGAGGGGTTAGAACTTAATCAATAACAAGTCATTCTATTCTCTTTTTTTTTTCCCCCCTACGCGTTTCAACCAACAATATACTAGGAAGTGTTCCATATATAATGGAGAAATGGAAGGGATATTTTGCCTAAATTTCATGTTATGCAGTGAACAAGAGGAGGGATACTAGGAACAAGAACAATGACACTCAGGGACTTCTGTGTTCATGGTCTAGAGATAAGAAAGCTTTACTGGCCGCAAGCAGACTATATTTCGGGTCAAGGCTGCTATCAATCTGAAAGAAGATAGATTTGATAAAAATAAGTGATGCAGATTGGTCCCTTCTCTGCTCCCTCTGCTGACTTCAGGAGAGGAAGTTACCACTGCTACATTCTCTAGATGAAATAAAAAGAATGAGGAACTGATCGATAAAGCAAAAGCAAAACCTTTAAACCGATGGCTCAGAAGACCAAAGGAACATTTAAGAAAACATGTCGGAAAGAAAGTAAATGATAGATTCCAATATCATATAAGGTTTTCAAATACTGATAAAACGGTCATTGACAAACACAAAACTCCCTATACCAATAATGATCTCTAACTGAAAAAAAAAAAAGGAAACAAGAAGACGAAGAAGCCTTACTCTGCACTTGTAATCCAGACCAAAGATTTCGGCTAAAAAGGTCCACAATACTAAAGAAGCAGAGATCAAGCCCATATCCTTTTGTTTTTATCATCCTTACCCTATTTCTTCCATTAAAATGCAGCAAATATAGAGGTAAAATTACAACGTGTGCTCATGCCAACCAATTAGGAGGATATGATTAAAGATAAATAACCCTATGAAAAGACTTGGACCCTGAATGCAAACTCACTCATACAAGCATATCACTATTTTAAATAGTTAAAAAAGCAACAAATGTGCCGCATAAAGTTATCATGTCAGTTCTCTTTGAAGTAAGAAGCAATGAAACTCTAATATTTTGGTATACTTGAGAGGAATCTCTAATAGATACCACATAGAACTAAACAAATTATCACCTTCCAGCTGAACTAGCTGGTAATACTGGTCACAATAACTTGTAAGCATATTTGTGAATGTTTCTGATATAAAAATTAAACATCTAGATGAAAAGACTTCCGTTGTTTAAAGTTTTCAACAATGATTCACCAAGCATCAATCACAGCAAATAACTCATTCACTAACAATTTGCAAACCTGCTTATAATCATGCACACATTAAAAATGAAAATACAAGAAACATTCGGAGGATAAAGGTTCTCACCTGAGGCCACCGCCCACTAGAGTGTGTTACAAGTTTTCCCCTTTGTAGTGCCTCAACGACCTTAAGCCCTTCTTTGCTCCACTCTTTAGACCAACCACTGGACCAAATCACTTGCATCGGTAGCTTCCTAATAACATCTGACCTACCCCATTCTACCACATTGAAGCTAGAATTCAACTTCTTTAATGTGCTCACAAGAGCTTCCCTCCCATTTTTTCCTTTCAGAATTACTCTATGAGCATCCAAATCCATGCCACTGATCCCCTTTGAACAGCACAAGCCTATTAATCTTTTAAATGCCAGAGTTGACCCCAAGACAACCTCTCTGACTAGTGGAATCTCCAAAACCCACAAAGGTAAAGCTGGTTTCGTACTAGTATCAACCAGACTCACGCTCCTAACAGATTCTGAGTTCTCCAAAATCCAATTTGACACCATTCCCAAACTAGAATCGTGCAAAACAAGGTGTACAGGGGCTAACCCCATTGTACTAATCACTTGACCTAAAATTCTTCCCATCTCTTCACCTCCCAAAGCAATAGATTTAACAACATTCTTTCCGCGATCAAAATGAGATTGGATCTCTTCATAAGGAATTTGCCCAGTTTCAATGACATTATCAAAAGCCCAGAAGATACCTTTTTCCTTAATGAGACCGTATACATCCAACAACTTCTCAAAAACCCCACTGCTTCTCTCTTCAACCACTTCCATTGTTTTGTCAGAGAAGCCATTTCCAGGCAAATCAAAAACAACCCCATGGACCCCTCTAGAACCCAGAAAGTCAATAACTTTCCTAAAAGAAAACGAACTTAGACCCAACCCATGCACGATCAGCACCTTCTCAGTCACAGAAGGTTTGTTACCGCTCTCCAGAGCAAAAATCTCAGTGTGTTTTTGGTTCTTGGCAATCTGGACCTTGATAATACGTCCCCTAGAGTAGTGCTGACGAAGAGGAGCAGAAAGGGAGAGAAAGAAGGACTTGGGGTCTTGAGAAGATGAGGTGAGAGAGGAGAGAGTGACGGTTAAGAGAGTGATGAAAGACACCAAAAGTGTGAAGTAAAACCAGAAAATGAATGGGTTCTTCTTTTGTGTCTCTGAGACTTCAGGTGGTAAAGTTGGTTTCTTTAGTGTAGATTGAGGTTCTGGCTCTTCAGTGATGACTGCCATGCCGCTTTCCGCAAAATTCAATAGAGTACAGTTGAAATGAAGAAGAAAATGTAACTAGCTGATGATAATGAAATGAGACGAGAGTAAAGCACTTTTTTTTATATTATTTTTATATTAAAATAATAACTTCGTAAAAAAAACAAGCACAAAACCTTATCTCCTGTTCGGTTTTGAGTTTGTGTTTGCCTCTCCCTCACTATGTCTATGCCCTCAAGCGCATCACCTCTGATGCGTCCACTCTCTCTGTCAGCGTCTCTAATAGAGTCCTCCGCCTCATGTTACTCTCGTCTTCTCTCTTTCTCACTCTATGGCTGTCGTTTACCAAATTTAAGAGTCAGCCCCAAGTTTTATGCCAATTCTCCAAGAAGCCATCTTTTTATTAGAAGCTGTAGTTCTATATCCGCCAAACCATCTTCCCAACTTCGTAGAAATCTCATGGCCAGCTCGGAACCAGACGAGAAGCTTCGTGCTTTGCGTGAGCTCTTCTCCAGGCCTGGAATTGGCATCGACGCCTATATCGTGCCCTCTCAGGATTCTCACCAGGTTCAGTTCTTGAGTTTTATGCATGATACTGACGGTCTTTTACTTTGTTCTTTTGATGTTCTATGTTTTCTTCAGCTTGAGCTCCACTGGGTTTTGATGGTCTATATTGGTTATCCCATATAGCATTTCTGATATGGTTTATGTTTTCTTATGCTTGACCTCCACCGGGTTTTGATGGTCTGTATTGGTTATTCCGTATAGCATTTCTGATGTGGTTTATGAACTTTTGGAAGTTCAAATTGCTCTAATGTTGTTTGAACAAAATGGACAGCTCGCCATTTTGGTGTTTTTAACTCAGAGCATGGAAAAGGGTTTGGAGTCTGCAAATAGTCTGACTCTGACCCAACATTATACTACTAACAAAATTTCATTTCCTTTAACCATTTATCATGAATCTCTTCTTTGTGGCTTCAGAGTGAATTTATTGCTGAATGCTATATGCGAAGGGCATACATTTCGGGCTTTACTGGCAGTGCTGGAACTGCTGTTGTCACAAAGGATAAAGCAGCTCTCTGGACAGATGGTCGATATTTTCTCCAGGTTGGGAAAGAAAATGCTGCAAGTTCATTATTTCATGCTTTAGTCAAGAGCGTAGTTCCTGCATTGTCAAGTGTATTTAGCAGGATCAAAGTTTTTTAACTATTTAGCAGGATCAAAGTTTTTTTAACTTTTATTTGAATTGTAATTTGTAAGGGAGTTTAAGGTTTGACACCATAAAATTGGAGGTAAAAGATGGAAGTCATTTATCTTTTCTCATGTGCTTAGGCTGAAAAGCAGTTGAATTCTAATTGGAATCTCATGCGAGCTGGCAACACTGGAGTTCCTACAACAAGTGAATGGCTAAATGATGTTTTACCTCCTGGAGCCAAAGTTGGCATCGATCCTGTGAGAAAATTCTAGATTCCTTAAGTTGAATGAACCTTAATTCTTGTTGGTCTACTGATGTAGAGAAGATTTTTGTGTCTTTATTGGTGACCTTGATTAGCTTAGCACATTTAACATTTGTACATGTATCAGTACTAATTTTTGTAAACATGCACCAAAATTTTCATTCATTCAATCTTGATGTTTTCTCAGAAGCTTCATCCTTGTGTTTTTCTTCAAAATTTGCAGTTTAAGTCTCTTTCCTTTTACATCTTCAGTTCATCGAATTTTTAGTTTTTCTCTTTTCCAATCTGTGCTACTTTGATTCATTTTGTTTTCCAGTTTTCTTTTTGTTTTTCTGTTTTAGTGTTATTATCCCTATGTCTTGAAGCATCAGTTTCATGTGAGCTTATACTTGATCATTTTTCAACTTCACGTTGCCTGATGCCACTTTGTCTCTGACATATGAAGGGAGCAGTTCCTTTTTTCTTTTGATGCGGCTGAAGAGTTGAAGGAATCTATAGCCAAGAACAATTTGGAGTTGGTTTACTTGTACAATCCAAATCTTGTGGATGAGATATGGAAGAAATCCAGGCCAAAGCCTCCAAACAATCCAAGTAGGGTTCATAGCCTAAAGTATGCAGGCCTAGACGCAGCATCAAAATTGTCTTCACTGAAGTCTGAGCTTCTTGATGCTGGTTCATCTGCAATTGTTATCTCTACGCTTGATGAAATTGCCTGGCTGCTGAACTTGGTAATACTAGACTGATTACTTGAATTTTGATTGGACTTTTTAATAAATTTTAATAGCACTTCTCTAATCTGGATTTTTACTTCATATTCCCAGTTGGAGAATCTAACTTGCAAGCAATTCAAAATTACTTTCTTACTTCTTATTAGCAAACTTGATATATATGTTTCTGGTGTAGAGAGGGGGTGATGTTCCACATTCACCTGTTATTTATGCATATCTTATTGTCGAGATCAATGGAGCAAAACTTTTTGTTGATAACTCGAAAATCCCACCCGAAGTGTTCAATCATTTGAAGAATGCTGGTGTTGAGTTAAGACCATATGATGCAATCCTTTCTGAGATAGAAAGGTAAGTTTCATATAGCCTTATGGTTTATCACTGGCTAAATTCTTTGTAAAACTGTTGTGTACCATTAGGATGAAAATATGCCTTGCTATATTAAATGTTCTGAATACACTTTCTTGTTAACATATATAAACCAGTGTGTGAACTTGACAAACATTTTACACATCCTATATACTTTTTGAGACATTCTTTTTCTTTCAGTTTGGCTGCAGAAGGAGCTGAACTTTGGTTGGACACATCATCTGTTAATGCTGCTATAGTCAATACCTACAAATCTGCTTGCAGTAAACATCTAGAGAACCTTGGAAGTAACAGTGTGGGAAAGACTAATGGTTCTAACAAATTCGATGGTAAATCATGGGGACCTACTGGTGTCTTTAAACCATCACCTGTCTCTCTGGCAAAAGCAGTGAAAAACTCTTCCGAGTTAGAAGGCATGCGCAATTGTCACTTGAGGTAATTACCTCTTTTCCTCGGAACATGATCTTGTTGTAACTTGCAATAGTTGCAAGGTGCCCTTGACCTTAGAATTTGTGCAATAAATTGTTGCCGCTAATATATGATCATTTTAGTTCATAGTATCTAAATGTTGTAGGAAATTTTCTGATTTCTAACTTCTATTTCTAGATCTCCTTTCATCCTCTTTCATAATCTTTATCACTTGTTGTTCTAAAGAGAAAGGTGCTTGGAAATCTTTCATTAGGGTTTAACTGGTTGAATATCTTATGCTGTGGGGGAGCTTGACTGTAAGAAATCATGTAAAGCTATCTCTGAGTGTCCTGTTGTGAATGACAACAGTTCTTCCATGAGGTTTATGAGAAAAGTAAGCAAGCAAAAGATAATGGTCCATATAGACATGCAAGTTTTTTTTTGTTTTCTTTTTAAGTTAGAAAGTTTTCTGGCTTTGGCTACTTGTGTGGAGACTATCTTAAAAATGTCCCACGTGTGAACTAAATGTTGATGTATCCTAAGAACTCTCTAATATTATGCTTACTTATTGTATTCAATGTTAAGGGATGCGGCGGCTTTAGCAAGGTTTTGGGACTGGCTTGAACAGGAGATTAACAATGGTGTGAAATTAACAGAGGTAGATGTTGCAGACAAACTTCTTGAATTCCGTTCAGATCAATCTGGTTTTGTTGATACTAGCTTTGATACAATAAGTGGTATGTACATCTCTTTTCTGTTGCAACTACAGTTAATTCAGATGGTTTCCCTCACCTTAGGTCTCACTGTTTGGGATGAAATCACAGGTTCTGGTGCTAATGGTGCCATTATACACTACAAACCTGAACCGGAGACCTGTAGCGTTGTAGATCCAGGAAAAATTTTCCTGCTGGATAGTGGAGCACAATATGTTGATGGAACTACTGACATAACCAGGACAGTGCACTTTGGTGAACCTACTGCAAGAGAAAAGGAATGCTTTACTCGAGTTTTACAGGTTCAGGCTTCCTTCATATCATTGAAAGAAAAACTACTGTATAGGAGATAATTTGTAGCCTTTACCAATGCGGTCTATGCAATTAATTTCAGTGGTATGTTAAACTTAGAGCAATTTTAAAGCTGATAATTTTGATTTTTCACTTGATTCAATGAAATGTTGAATTACAGGGTCACATAGCTCTAGATCAAGCAGTGTTCCCTGGAAATACTCCTGGTTTTGTCTTGGATGCATTTGCACGCTCTTCTCTTTGGAAGATAGGACTTGATTATCGACATGGTACTGGTCCTGCCAATCTGTTGGCTACAAAGTCTTAACAGGTTATAAGTTTATGACTTGAGAAGATATAGCTTCATGTCATTTTCTCCTTTTCCTTCAATCTGTTAGGGACTGGACATGGTGTAGGAGCTGCACTGAATGTTCATGAAGGTCCTCAAAGTATTAGTTTCAGGTTTGGAAATATGACACCCTTGCTGAAAGGGATGATAGTAAGCAATGAACCTGGGTATTACGAAGACCATGCCTTTGGCATTCGGATTGAGGTACCATGGCTATGCAGTTATTTACTAAGGTCTATTAAAGTTTCAACCTTGGGTCAATATAATTATATTGCGTAACTTATTATTCTGAATCTGTTTAACTAATTACAGCTTGTTATTTCTACCTTTTGATCTGAAGAATGTGGCGATATAGAAGAATATGAATGCACTTTACTGGCATTTTAAGGACACAACTCTATTTGATTTTTCTGTTGCTACATTGGAAAGCAAGTTCTCTTTGATTTTCAACCCAGTATTTGTAGTTTTTGGACCTGTTTCTGTTGTGACATAAGATGAATATTGGATCTTGTGATAAGCTTTTTTCTGTTATTTATTATGATGATTGCTAACAGTAGGGCCTGGTGGAGAATGAAATGGTCCAAAGTAACTAGCCTTAGTTTTCTCAAGAATATTACCGCTTGCTCACTTGATAAACAAATTTTAAGGATTAGTTTTTGTTGAACCGTGTCATTATCGTACCAACATGAATATCCAACTCTAAATACCGTCTCCCTGGAAAAAGATAACAAAAGGCAAAATGTTTCTGCTCTTTTCCCCTGTGGCAGGGTGTTTATTCTATATACTTTTTTTTTTAAGCTTCCCTGTTCCCAATCGAAAATGACTTGGATTGCATGGAGGGTAGGCTTTGTGTTAATTGTTTGCTGGTGTAAACAATTTTACCTTCCTTGCCTATTACTGGTTTCCAATTGTTTGTTATAAAAATTAGTCAACTCTTGTTGCAGAATCTCCTTGTTGTAAAAGAGGTCGACACTCCAAACCGCTTTGGTGGAATGGAATATCTGGGTTTTGAAAAGTTGACATTTGTGCCCATTCAGGTATTCTAATACTAGCTTGAAACTTAAGATCCAAAGCTCATGCAGTCTATGTTTTGACTAATAAATCCAGGAAATAGCATGTTTCTATGGATATACTAGCCTGACAAACAGTTCCTAGGTCGTGGACTGAAATTTGGTTGATGAGAAATTGGATGTTCTCAGTTAGTATTTGTGTGGGATTAATTTCCAACACTTGGGTTATTTGCTCTTTCTTTTTTGCCTCTTTCCTTTAAAATTTGTTCTAATTAAAGATTTTTTTGGAACCTATCAATCCTTCTACTGCAGATTAAGTTGATAGAACAATCTTTACTCTCTGCAAAAGAGACGGATTGGCTCAATGATTACCATTCACAAGTGTGGGAAAAGGTAAAATACTCTTGAGCTTGTAGTTGCCCTGATTCTCAATTGTTAACTACTGAGTGATGAAAATGACGTAAGATATAAATGCACTGGACATGGGAATGTAATGCTGATATTTGGTTTTCTTTTCTTTCATTTTTGCCCGCAATGGAAATGAAGTACATTGCCACATTACCTTTTTGATTGTTAGTGCAAGCTTAAAAAGCACCTTCCATTTTAGGGATTGACTTGAGAGCTTTTGACAGGTTTCACCATTACTGGATGGCTCCGCTAGGCAATGGCTATGGAACAACACACGAGCAACCAAGCAGTAATTAAGCATGCCTTTACCATATGTTTCCATTTCATGGAATCGTTATCGAGAACCTTTATGCAGATTCTGTGTTTCATGTATTTTAAACATGTAACATATAGTAAGACACGCAAGTTTCATGGCTTCCCTTCATTTCTGCTTTGTGTTTTTCTATAGCTATTATTACTGATTTTTGCTCTAAAACATCTTCCGCACCCTTTCCTTGTATTAAGTTCCATTGGTATCTGCATTGAGAATTTTTATTGTTCAATTCATTGACATTCACTGGGTACAAAATGCTCACCAGCAACGGTAAGTAGCTTAAACGAGAAGCTTTTACCAGATTAATTGCACCAAAGCAATTAGAGGTGGTTCCACTATTTTACCAAATCAAAGTCAATTCGAAGCAGTCTACTGTAATAAGCTATAAAGGATCAATTCCGTAGCAAAGAGAACTTTTACCGGTAAACCCAGTTAAGATTGATCAAAATGGAAACTAAATTCTAGTCCTGGGGGATCATCACCTCCCCTTGTACAAGAAGCATAACTATAAGAAGCGTTTTCAAGCTCAGATAACAGCAAAACCTAGGAACCATACAGAGAGTAGAGTTGAATGCTGTATACTTCCTGAGGTGTTCAGTAAAATTAAGATACAAGGAAATCTACGTGAATGTGGAGATATTACAACCACAGCCATAAACCTATTCTCTAAACAATCCTTAGCTCTGGTGTCATATTGGCTTTATTGAATTCCTGCGCCGAGATAGTCAAATTGACAAATCACTTCTCTTAATGATAGCTTACTCATCACGTCTTCCTTTGAGTTGAATCAAAAGCTGAAAGCTCGCTATACATAGTTGATATTGCATCAGCAAAGTATTCCTTTGCTTGGGGCCTCTTAATCTGCAAGATGTTCAAATCAGAATCGAGAGAGAACTTTTATCTTACCCTGATAATGTTTGGCATTTTGATTTCAGAATTGAATGCCCTTGGGAAATTTGACATTCTAAACTTTTATTCTTATTTTTATTTTTTATTTTTTTGGTTGGCAAAGAGAAAAGGTTCTCTTTTAATTTATGAAGAATGCACTCCAATATTTCTATGAATTTACCAAAAGAAAAATGTGTACAACGTCACCTTAAATGTTGGAGTCAGTAGGCCATTCTCCACAGTAAATGGCTCGGGCACCAGTGTTACAGCTTTTGCAAATTCAAAACCTCTCAGCTGTTTGGATCATCAACATTAAAATTAATGATTTACTTACACTGTCAATAAACCACTCTACCCAACAGCTTAAGATGATGGGTGAGACCCAAAGATGGATTATATATTATTTTAACATAGACGCTGAAGAGTTCCAGCCCATTATTAGTACTAAAGTTACCTGTGCTTCCCTTCCAATTTCATCCATATCAGCAAGAACTACAGCTCTTGCTCTTGGATCATGGCAGAGTTGTCCTAAACTATTATACTGCACAAAGGAAATTTGGATCATCAAAAAAATAACGAAATGACATTTCATGGCCACTTATTATTTCAATTTATGGAAGAAATGATAGAAGCCTGTTAAGAGATCCAAGAAAACCAAAGGAAATTAATTCAAAATGTTTTTGGAAGGTGACTAATAGGCAATGATATGGCGTACTCACTGCTCACTTTAGCAAATGACTCATGGAAACCACAGCCTACTATAGTGGCTATACTTAGGTATTTAAT
This sequence comes from Erythroxylum acuminatum, assembly GCA_026284645.1. Classification (NCBI taxonomy): domain Eukaryota; kingdom Viridiplantae; phylum Streptophyta; class Magnoliopsida; order Malpighiales; family Erythroxylaceae; genus Erythroxylum; species Erythroxylum acuminatum. The sequence goes on from JANKOD010000007.1 coordinate 6,137,223, forward strand.
GAGGTCCCCAATTATTCCCCACATGTTGGACAAAATCATCCGGGAAAGGTCTGGTTATGATTAGCTATCAGAGATGGCTGAGATGCATAGGTTGTTCACAACTTAGTTGAGAAAATTGCACAGGTTGAGGGCAACTATAGAAATGATGGCAGAAAAAGGAAAATGTTATTGACATATCCAACATCCGATGCTTGAGAAGCATAAATCCATTTAGAAGTTTGGTAAAAGAATCAGTGATCATCCATGGAGAGGATTTCAGAACTGTGATCAAATTGTAAAAGTTTGATATAAATTTCAATCAGTTTATTCTATAAACCTATAAACTGTTCATAAGGTTTTGAAGCCGAGCCTTTCCAGCAATGGGGCCTATAGAGTGCTGATTTCACTCTTTGTTATCCTTTTGACAACAAAACAGACTTGATCTGGCTTCATCTGTTTGACAGAAATGAATGCTACCAAAGGAAAAAATCTAAAGCCCTAAGACCTATAATCATCCGTACTCAGAAATTAAATAAAAGAAATTTTTTATCATCCACCAGAAGTACAGATAACCACTCACCCTGATCCCCTGGGATGCAGCCTGATCCCTCAACACATCTGGATCTACTGCAACTATGGCCACCAAAGAGGAATTGAAGCTATTACCTGCAAAAGCTTAAGCAGTTAGTAAATACTACCAACAGAGACATTGAGTACAGCATACCATCGACTTAATCTTACCATATATAAAACACTGAGAGACAAATCTGGACTTTGTATATACATTCTCAACCTTCTCTGGTGCAACATATTCTCCCTGGGCCAACTTGAAAATATTCTTTTTCCTGTAAAATGTTGACAACAGAATTTCAGGAAGGTGTTAATCTTTCACACACAAACAGAATGAAATAAAATAGGGGGTGAGGAATACAACAATAAAAACCTGTATTCTATAAGCCATACAACATAAAAGGTATCTTAAAGGATACTCTATATCAGAATTTCGTTCAAAGTAAGGTGAAAAAAAAAAAGTCAAGAACAAAATCAAAAGTCTTGACATTGTTTGAGATGTAGTAAACCTGATGGCTCACCACTACCTAATGGGATAACAAATTTAAGTGTTTAATCTTTTGGGATTTTTAAAATTTAGTACCGAACTTTTTTAAATTTTCAATTTAGTGACTAATCTTTTTAGAACTTGCATAAATCAAGTCAAAAGGTTGTTTTTGATGATGTGGTGTGTCCACTAAATGCCACATGGATATCTATCAATTAGTCGCATAAAAAAAACATTTCGATTTGATTTATACTAATTTTTAAAATTTAGCCGCTAAATTGAAAACTTTAAAAAACTTGGCACTAAATTGTAAAATTCCCAAAAAATTATAGACTTTTGAATATGTTATCTCATTACTTAACAGTCTCACTATCATGCAGTGGAAAAGTATCGGGATTCAAGCATGAATCCTTCAGTTATTCTTTCTTGTATACGAAGTAGTGAAATTTTACTTTCTTGATTACAAGAATAGAAGAAATATCAAGGTAACCTAACCTATCAATGATCTTTAGGCGTCCTCCAGGCAACCACAAGCCAATGTCTCCAGTATGCAGCCAACAATCATCATCAATTACTTCTCTCCTGCCCATTTAAAATGTCATTTAGGTACTCTAAATATTAAGAACGTATAAAAACAACATAATTCAATATCCTGCAGATTAAGTACGTATGGATTTCATCTTTGTAGTAGCCTTGGAAGATTGTAGGACCTCTGACACATATTTCACCACGGGGATGTGGCTGATCTTCAGATGAGTAATTCATTTCAGGAACATCCACTAGTTTGACCTCTAAAACAGAGAATGTTAAATATGGAAATTAGAAGCAAGCAGAAGCCTGTAAGGAGATAAATTATAAATTTCACTCAATAGTAGTATCCTAAGTGGTTTACCATTAAGTTCTTTTCCTTCTAACCTTCCTTTCTCTGAGTTTCCAAAACAAAATTAAGGAATGCCCAATTTGTTTACCCCTTACCGTCATGAATAACCATCAAAGAAACAGTTATCTAAAAATGCCACTATATGATTCTAGATGCCACCATGACTACAATGTAATATATAAGATAAAACATATTATAGTCGTAAGCAAATGCAGCCAATAAGTATATGCAGTATATAGGCAAACAAATAGTGAACTGGAAATCCAACTACTAACCACAGGAAGCATTAGGAGACCCAACATGGCCAACTAAATTGTCACCCTCATTCATAATGGTTATGACGCAAGAGGTCTCAGTCATTCCATATCCCTCAAGCACCTGACAGCCAAAGCACCTGCAGCATTCACAATGAATAAGTACATGAGTGGATTTCTTGAATAAGCAACCCTACTCTCACATTCCCTCTTAGACCCACAAGCATGAGAGAGAGAGAGAGAGAGAGAGATCAACTTACACCCTTAGAAACTCCATTACATCAGGAGAAAGAGGTGAAGCACCAGAACCCATTAAGCGAACTCGACCCCCAAGCTTCGCCCTTATCTTGTTAAATACCAATCTGTCCCAAATAGGAGATGGATTCCGACCTGAAGCAGTTCAATTGAAAATAAAAAGTAAAAAAAGCATCTGCAGCTTCCAACATACTAAATTCAAGGATTTCTAAAATGCCGGTTTTCTAACTTCAATATCATGTCATTAGAAAGCATATTCTGCTCTATAATATTATTACATATTTTTGGCATTCCAATAGTGGTTGATCTATTGGAAGGCTACTCTTATGTTAAATTGCATTCATTGGCACACATACCACTGGATATTGCTTGCTTCTTTGAGTTGTAGGCTGCTCTAAAAAGTCTCTCCCTTAGAGGTCCAGATGTCTTCACAGCATTTATGATTCTACAACAATGCACTTAAGTTAGCATGCCCAAATGACTACGAGCTATAATGAGCTACAACCATAAAATTACCCATCATATATTCGGTTATACAACCGAGGAACACTGCAAAATATAGTTGGCCTTAGAGCAGCCAAATCATCTATCAATTTCAGATTGTCCTGCAAATAAGAAGGGCTAAAAGTAAGGAGACCTAAGTGAACCCAGCAAGTGATTTTTTAACAATTAAAATATGATAATTCAGTCAAATAGCTTCTGGGAATTCTTGTTCAGTCTTTTCCCACATACGTAAGCAAACAAACACTGCCTATTGAGAACTGCGCAGAAGTTTAACCATCTAACTTGCTTGTGATGCATGCATTCAAAACGCCATTAACATCCTCAATGTGCAAAACTAAAGAAGTCAGTTTATTTTCTAGAAGCTTAGCAAACGAGACCATGTAAAATATATGTTCTACATGATATGCATGAGATCAACTAGTAAATGATTCTTTTGATGCATGCACCAACTAATCTCAGCAAAGTTCTATATATTCAAGTATGATAAGACCGGTCAGCTATATTAATTAGTATGCGGATACTGGGTAATCTCAAAGAGAACTAGAACACAAATAAGTTGACTTTTATGCAATATTATAAAGGGTGAAGTTCAATACCGTAAGTCACATGCTTTATTGGAAACAGTTAAAATACATCACTAGGATTGCAATGTAAATGTCACATGGCTGGACTGGATCAATGTAATTGGAGCAAAAAGAGGACAAAATCCTCACTTTCAGCCACAATTCATCATTGCAACTAACATGACCAAAAAGCTTGCAGTTGCTAGACGTGAAATTTGAGCCACATACCCCCTGGTAGAAGCCAACAGCAACGCCATAGTAAGCTGTTGCAATCTGATTAGTTCGTTCATAAATGTGTGCCAAAGGTAGATAGGATATATAACTGCACCAACATAATTTCTATCACATCACCATAGTACAAATATTTTGTTTGACTGAAAGTACAACTCAGAACTTAAAAGTAAAGTCCCCAACTAATTCACAAAAAAATCATAACTCACATATCAGAGGGGATGAATTTGACTGCCAAAGTGAAACCAGCAACGCTTGCTATTAGGTTTTCATGCGTCAATACAACTCCCTTTCCACAGAAATCAAAGGGTAACTATTATGCAATGAAATCTTCAACTGTGGAAACTCAAAAGAGCAGCTTGAGAACCCTCAGTCCTACCTTTGGTGTTCCAGTAGTACCACTGGTGTAGCATATTGTTGCAACATCCTTTGGCTTAGGCGGCGAAAAAGGCTGCAAATTGCTGCGGCCCTAAAAGAGAACCATTTTACATAGGTCGATCTTTTACTTGAATAGAAACATTACAAGTATAAATGTATTTCCAATTGAAAATTGCTGCTCTAAATTGCAAATTATGGATTAAGATGGGCATAGTGAACAGTCAAACTAGATGGTAAGACATTTTTTCATGGTAGGAAGTATCTAATACAACAGGCATCAGGAGGAAAGATAAAAGCATCTCCACAAGGAACAAGGATCAGCAAATTATGACTTTCACTGCAATAATGAAATCTGGATTCTCTTGTTCCATGTGGGTGCGAATGACTAAACTCCATATAAGGACTCCCCATTAGTAAATTATTCAAATGCAAATTGAAGAAAACAATTCGAAGAGAAAACAGAAGCGTTTTCTATATTGAATTGAGATGTATGTACAGAGGATTTCTATGGTATATATACAAAAGGCCTAGAAATATTTTGGAGATATTCTAGCTATCAAATCTCCCAATAAGATATTAATTCCTAAATATATACACGGAAATAATCAACTCTAATAATTCTTGTCAACACTCCCCCTCAAGTTGGTGCATAGATATCCCACATGCCCAACTTGCAAACAAGATATGAAATTGTTTGTTGTAGAGCCCTTTGGTGAAGACTATCTATCATTAGACCCCACATGGGATAAGTGTAAAGAGTCATTCACAAGTTTCTCCGTTACGAACTGTCGGTCAATTTCTATGTGTTTTGTTATATCATGCTAAACAGGATTGTGAGCTATGCTAATGGCAGCTTTGTTATTACAGTAGAGGGATAAACTTCCTCCATTCATCAATTGTAACTCATTCATCAGCTTTCTTACCCACAAGAGTTCGCACACACCTAGCGCCATAGCTCTATATTCAGCTTTCGCACTGAATCTAATACCATGAAGAAAACAATTCGGAGAGAAAACGAAAGCATTTTATATATTGAATTGAGATGTATGTACAGTGAATTGAGATGGCATATGTCCAAGAGGCCTAGGAATATTTTGGAGATATTCTAGCTATCATATCTCTCAATTATAGGAAGAGATCAATACAAATATTAATTCTTAAATATATACACGAAAATAATCAACTCTAATAACTCTTGTCAACACAAATATTTCAAATAAGGAAGATGATTCATTGGAAATAGTCACGATAGCTCAGCTGGTAGAGCAGAGAACTTTCTTTTTAATTTTATTTTTAAGAAAAAAGAGATAGTCTATCATAGTGAAGGGACGATCTTAATTTATATAAGTTAGTAATTTGGATTCGTAACAGTTTATTAAAAAAAAGATGCTTGTGACAAAAAGGATACGTCCTTGAGCATTTAATTGGTCACAACTACCCACGAGTTCAGAGTGGCCAAAAGCAGAATCAGCGTTTTTTTAGAGTATTGACAATAAATTGCAAATATGATCCAAGTAATAAATCCCTAAATTTCATTTTGGGTAAACATACTTTTCAAGTAATTAATATTTTTTTAATGGATGAAAACAAGAAAATTGTTAATCCCCATGTCTCCATAGTCCACCAATTTGGCAGAGTCCAATTTTTAGTGGTTCAAACTTTGAAAGTTCATATTGATGGTGAGTCATTTTCAAATGGTCAGGCCTTAAAAACTACTAATTCATAAGCGAGGGCACATCAATTAGCCAAAAAGAAATTTCTAAACCTACCATCTTCAAATCCTTGAGTAACAAATGAACAAGGAGACATATAAAAACAATATCCACAGTTATTTCTTATCAACAAGAATGTCTAAGGAAAAGTTAGAAGGAAACTTACCTCATCAAACAGTTTTTGATATGATAAAAGTTTGACTCTTGATGAAGGAAGCGATGGCAAGTGTTCATCCACACCCCCCACAACCTGCCATCACACATAAACAGAACTTGTTGCTACAACAGAAAATTATTCAGTTCACTCATGGCTAAGACTTTTCAAAATCAATTCTGAAAGTACGCACCACTATCAGCCGTGCAGATGGAATCTCAGATATAAAGCTCAAAAGCTGCAAGTTTCAAGAGGATATATAAGGTATGGTAAATCACAAGTGATGGTCTTATTTATACTTGTAAGTAGAAGTGAAACAATTCCACAAAGACAAAAAAACTATACAAAATAAAGAGGATAACCCATAATAAATATCATCAGCATTTCACTTAACAAAAAAGCACACGCAAAGAGCTTCCACTTTCAACAATAAAAGCAGAAGTATCACTTCACATTTTCAGAACACAGTTTTATCAATCTTTATACAACAAAAACATTTCAGAAATCTAGAACAAATGATTTTCAGAAATATTATAAGCAAATTGCACCACAAAAGAGATATGGACCTAGCGAAGGGAGGGGGGGAAAAAAAAAGAAAACTCAACTCATCTGAAAGCTTAATCAACATGCAGTAGGCATGTCAGTTTCATTCATGCAGCTCAGTCAGTTTCAGTCATATAGCTCACTGAAGATAAGAAGTTTTTATTGAAGTATAAATGAAAGATAGAGCAATTTGAAAGGAGGAACCTAACTTACGGTGTTCAAAGTTTCTGGAACACAAAATATAGCCTGCACATCAGCATGATTCACAACATACTTAACTGCCTCAGGACCTGCATGTCAAATTATGTATTGTCAATATTAGCTGGAAAGTCCAGCAAATTTGCAACTGAACAGTCAAATACACACCAAGAGTGTCATATAAGGGGACCGAGATATACGAATATGCAGCACATGCGTGATCCACAATCAGCCATTCTGGTCTATTTATAAAATACAGTCCAATGCGGGCTCCCTGTTGAGTAATAACTAAATTAACTAAAGCACTTAACTATTAAGTACAGTATTAAGTGGTTATAAGAACAAGCTGATATAAATAAGAAGCAGAACACACATTTTGCAAGCCATTAACTTGAAGTCCAGAACCTATTGCTTCCCTGGCAATGCCTGCTTCTCCATATGTCATCCATGTGTATCTTAGACCCATCAAGAAAAAGAACAGCTAAAAGTCACATAATCCGCAAAGTTCAATTAACTATAAAATGAAAATGTACAATCAAAAACTCACTCTCCAACCCTTCCATCAGGTCGAACCCGCGTGCCCAAATAGTTGTAATCAGAAAAAGTTTCAACAGCACGACTATCGATAAACAACCAAAAGTTATATCAATAGAGGAAAGATGAAAAACAAATCAGAGTCTTGTAGAAAGTTAAGTCATTTACGTAACGAATTGAAAAGAACAATAATTTCAAGTGATTAGTTTAGAGAGAGAGAGGTTATCTTACACAAAGTTATCGTGCAAAGTAGCAATCTCCGGGTGATCGGGGAACCTACTTATAAGCTTCAACGGAGAGCGAGCAGACCTGTACACATTCCACTTGCCATTTTGCAATTTCTCTGGTAAAACTACACTGTAGGTTTGGCTCAGGATGCCTAATTAAGCAGCAACAGGAACAGCAACAACAACAACAGCACCTTAAAAATGAACAAAAAACTAAGGACATTACAATAGATAGCAATTAAAATGTGACAGGATTACTGTGGTCTGAGGCGGTGAGGCTAGGACGGAGAGTGGAGGAGTGGTCAAGGGCGGCGGTGGGGAGGAGATGAGACTGGATGGCTTTGAGGCGCCGGTGAGCAGAGCAATCCATGATGTTCTCGAAATGAAGACGGGTACGCTTTCCCGGGCAGTTACGTGACTAACTTACTACATTTGATTGTTTAATACAAAATAAGAAAGACTTTTCTTTTTGTATTACTATTCAAACACTGAAGATTAGCTCGGCTATTGACTTTTTTTTTTTGGGTTGCCATATGAGGTGTACGAGGTGGGTTTTAATTATGAGAATGCACCTTTAAGTCATTTCACATTTAGATTAATCTCCACTCGAATCGGGTAGGTCCTTGTGGGAGGCAAAACTTTAGCCCCAAACATGAGGAAAATTCGAACTCACGACCTCACTTAAACTAGGAGAGCTCCTTATCAACTCACTTGCGCCTTGATGTTGATGTTGATGGCTATTGACTTTATTATAAATTTGGAGATTGAAATAATAGTAGATAGCGTAAGGCTCGTGAGAAAGACTTGAAAGAGAGGTTTGGGTCAGTTTATGTTTAATACTAATAGGAGAAATGGGGATTTTAATCAAACCAATACTAATAATTTGGTGGATAATTTTGTCTTTTCCTGTAAAATTGGACAATTGTTAATTGTATTTTTTAGTTTTTAAATAAATTATCGGTTAAGTTACGTAATTTGATCTAAATAAAGATAATAAAGTAGTCTAATAAATAATCTAGATTAATAGGTCAAAGTCTGAGTAAAAAATGAATCTCAATTAGTGTGGATCAGACCTATATCGATCTTGTGATGGAGAAGTCTGATATGAAAGCTATATAAAGGTTAAGGTTTCTTGCAATCGCTCAGATCAATCGTAAGCATAAGGAATCTCTGACCTGTTAAAAGAGCTTACGTATTGAGAAAATTGTAAAAAAACTCAGCCCATGTCCTAAAGAGCACTTTCCATAAAAGGTCCTGAAAGATTCGTGATCATTTGGAGCTCGAAATCGGTATCTAAATCAAAGATAAAGCCGAAATTAAGTATTTCGCATTACCTTCGTTTTTTAATCCTTTCATATAGATCCAAGATCCAAGGTACGTAATAAAGTCTATGCTACGTATTACATAATTATCCTACAATGTCTATGTCTATGTTAAGAAGTTCTTTTAAAATTTATTTCCCTTCTTGAAATGTAAATTATTGTTGTACTTGTACCCAATCGCTTTTGCATGGACCGTGGCTTATACCAGGCTTATATCGATCTAAGGCCCGATTTTTTAAGCAAAATAATAGTATTTTATTTAGAAGAGCTAGGCTTCGAATAAATTTATGTATGAGTAATTCATGTTCGGACTCAATTAAAAAAACGCTATTTTATATATTTAAATTTTAAAAAAATTTGCAAGACCAGCCGCCCATTGTCATCCCTAATCCCGATCTTGCATCTTTGGCCTCATTTTGCATAACAATTAGAAGTCCAAACGTTAGTATCTCATAAAACTTGAAATATACATATAGAATCCAAAAACTTTGGTGGGCATTTGAAGACTACTTAGAGATGACTTTAATGAATCTGTTCAATGAAGCAAAAAGGCCTGCTGCTTGGTTGAACAAAGTTGGTTCCTGCTCAGATTTCTCATGCACATTTCCAAATATTATCTGCGGGGATCAGTAGTTTCATTTCAGTTATAAATGCTATCTTCAGTGAATGGAATGAGGATAAAATCTAACCTCCAGTTCTTCAGCATCAGGACGTCTGTTGAATTCTTTCGCAAGCAGATATCTGTTAGGTCTATCCCTGTCATCATAAAAGACCTTCCACGCTCTGGCAAGGAGAGAAATGAGGAATCAGAGCTTATCTGAGATCATTTATGCTTGAAAGCGGTCAGTTCAAGTACAGGGGGAGAAAAGAAACGGCAAAATTTACCCTGGGTAACACCTAAAGACAGCTCCCTCTGGTAGAGGTCTCATTGAGTAAACTGTGGTGAAAGAGCTTCAAAGCATATTACGCAGTTGGTTAGTTGTCAGTGGTATGACAAAGTTCTTCAGTTAATTAGAGAAATAACACCTCACCTTAGGAAGTAGCGCCTCAAATTACGAACATTAATCCCGACTCCGACATCCTCACTGATCAGACGAGGGTTCCACATGATGAGAGGCCTCGGCTACGAATATACGAGGCAGATGTACCATCAGCTAAACAATTATTCGAAATGCAGACTGGAGCACATTGACTCTTTGTACAGGTTAGGCAAGAGTTTGTATGACCATTGTTCTTATGTAATGCAAGCCTGAGCTCCATTGAAACTAAATATATGACATATGTATTCCCTTGACGAAATTATGCAATTTTCCAATCTATTTGTTTCCTTTCATATAAAAGTCCATGAAGCACTTGATTTTGAATTGATTTGCACACCAAGAAACCTTCTTGAAATCATCATACAAGTGCAATTATCAGAAGTTAAAAGAAATAGATGCTTATGACAACAATCCTCATGAAGAACAATACTTGCAATGAAGTATGAACAGGAAGTAAGTTAGATACCGGTTCACCTGAGAGATCAGATGCAATCCTCTTTACAGATTCCAACATCTGATAATCAGGGACAACCATGACCACAATCTCATCTTCACTTTCAACAGGTTTCCGGTCACTTAGACTGTGACAATATTGAGGAAATAAGTTTAGTACATATGTCAATGCAAAATACTACTCACTACTTACAACAGATATACCATACAATTGAATGCATATATAACTGCTACCCACTTGTACATTTTATAACACTTGAAATTGCAATGCATAAAAGTGTTAGATGAAGTAACTGATCCAACTTGAAAAGAATTGGTTCAGAGAAATTGAACATCTATTGGAAAATTGTTCTATAAGGACAATACCTGGAGAATCCAAAAGCAGCATCACTCCACTGGTATTTTAGAAGCGCAGCAGCACCAGCATCAGGGAATATGGCTTTGACTCTCTAAGCATTAGCTGAATTAGTGGACAAGCAAAGTGATGCAACACATAGGTTTTTAAAGCTTCACTGTTCATTTTGTAGTTATATAGCGTATTAAATTAAAGATACAATAGAGAATAAAACTTATGGAATAGTTGTGCCATGGTATAGCCACTGCTTTGAAAGCAAAATTCAACATGACCGTGGTGCAATGGATAACGCTGTTTACGACCTCGTGCACTCGAGGTCGAAGACTTGGAACCCGCAGAAAATACAATCGCCCAGAGAAAAGAGTGTTATCAGTTTGTCAGTGCAAAGAGTTGCTGGAAAAGATTCAATATACAGAACTAAATCAGACGTTAGAAGAGAATCCGTGTGTGAGGCAACAAACGTGAAGAAAAATTTAGAAAACGTCAGTAACGTTTTTGGAGAGGGTTTGCAACATTTAAAATCTGAAAGAGATAGAAATGTGCAAAGACTCGATCAAAGAATAACTCTCCAGTAGAAAAATAAACAAGTTCGACTCATAAAAGATAGTAAATAGTCTAATCTGAATCAATAACAAGCATCTGCGCCGGCCTAGCCGGCACACCAGAATTTGGCGTAGATCCAACCTCTTACCAAAGTACTAAGGGATAAGCTACTCAAATCTTGTTAAACACTTTACATATAAATACTAAAAAATTGTTTATACCCCAATGTGGGACAAGAATACAATACATTTGATAAACAAGTAAAGGAGAGGGCCATTTATCCAACAATCCCCTACTAAATGGCTTGCTAACTTTGAATTTTCTGGGCTAAAAAAGGGTTATATACTTAAGCATCAGTTTCTTTCGATTGAATTCATGCCTAGTGATGTGAGGCAACAACTTAGTTAATAAAGTGAATTTCTCTTGAACTTTATAGACTTAGGATGAGACCCTCACAATTCATATTACACCCTTAATTTCTGCAAAGTCTGCAATAAAAAGAAGATAAATCACAACAAGCACTCTTTATGGCCATATGCATACCTTAAGTACTCACAAGTGCTTTAGAAAGACAACCTAACTCTTTCATAGAAGGAGGCCTCACCTTCACACACAAGTAAGTGATTTTTCCAAGTCTATCACCCTACAGAATCCCCATTAAGGGTTATGAAACCATTAAGACCCAATATGACTCAACCTCTGCAAAATTGTATCTATCAAGTCCATCATATTATGACCATCACAATGGGCTATGAATCTTATAAAAATCAAGCGGTGAATCTATCAAATCCGTCTCTCCAGGACCATCTAAATAACAGGGCTATGGATTCATTAAGAGCTTGAGGCTCAACCTCACCTAAAAAATAACTAGACACCATAGGGATGAGAATGTTGTGCACATTGAGGACTCATATGGCTTTGTTTGACCATAATATGATATCCACCATACTCTCTCAATCCATGGGCTTAAGCCTTATCCCCCTCGACGATTCAAAAACTACTTTCTTTTTTGATCCTTTAGTGAAAGGGTCTATCATGTTCCTCTCATATCTCATATACTTCGAGAAAATTACTTCATTTTTTTTATTTGTTTGATTGCACTATGTCTAATGCAAATGCGTCTTCTTTTGTTATTGTACATCTATTTTTTGCTATCCCAATGGTTGCTTGTTAATCCCAATGGAGGAAAACGGGTACATTTGGTTTCCCCACAATGGCACACCTGCTAGCAAGTTCCTCAACCATTCAATTTATTCACTTACCAACTCAAGAGCAATAAATTCAAATTTCATGGTGAAGCGCGTTTTACATGTTTGATTTGTAGATTTCGATGATATATCATATCCACTCAAAGTAAAGACATAACCACTAGTAGAGCAAACTTCATCATTGTCAGATACCCAATTTGTAACAAAATCTTCAGCCTTATATCTAGAACTTAGGAGGTAAACCTTGATGTATCTTGAATAATCATCAATAAAAGTTAATGATATTTTTTATTCCCTTTAATAACATAGTTCTTAAAATAAGCTAAATCTGTATGTATCAACTCAAGCAACTCTGTGCATCTAGTTGTTACATATTTAAACAGTATTTAGCAAACTTTACTTCTACACACACGGAACACTTAGAAAAGTCATCATCCACAATATTTACCAAATCCATGTTTCTAAGCCTCTTAATAGAAACAACATTAAATGTCCTAGCTTAACATGCTATAAATTAATAGATTTAGCAATATAAGCAAACACAATAGAAGAGTTAGCATTGAAAGCAGGAGAAACAATGTTCAGTACGAAGAGTCCATCAACTAAGTACTCCTTTCCCACAAAGTCCCCATTTCTAGCAATTACAACCTTATCAGCCTCAAAAACAATTTTCAATCCATCCCTATTAACCAAGCTAATAGAAACTAAGTTCCTACGCTAGGAGGAGACACACAAGACATCATTTAAAGCTAAATTTTTTCCAAAAGTAAGTTTAAGGAAGATCTTTCCTTTACCAAGTACTCCACTAGTTATAGAGTTTCCAATGAAGACGCATTCTCCATCTGCAGCATCCTCAGACTAGTGGAGCAACTCCTTATTGGCGCAAAGATGCTTCAAAGCACCAGTATCCAACACCCAGGCAGTTTTGTTCTCTACCAGGTTAGCCTCCACAACTAGAGGGGCTATAATTTCATCCTTTTCAGCAAGACTGACTTGGAGCGTAAACTGAGCAATAGGCTTCTAATCTTGATTTTGCTAGCCTTTACAAAGATGGCACTGATATGCCTTATGGCCTAGTTTGCCATAGACATAGCAAGTCAGCTTCTTCTTCTAAATTCCTCCATCACCTTTCTTAAATTGATTTTGCATTTTTTGTTGCCCATTCTTTTAATTCTTCTTGCCATTGACTTTGAACCTATCCTTAGAAGTACTAGCAGAAGACTCAACTAAGTTAACTTTAACAGAAATAGAAGAAACAAAATTGAGCTTATCTTTAAGGCGATTAGCCTCCTTAGTTCTCATATTACTAATGAGCTCCTAGAGATTCATGTCTTTCTTCTTGTACTTCAATTGATTTCTATAATTGCTCTAAGATGGTGGAAACTTCTTTAACAACACTTTTGCTTGCAATGTCTCACACATCTTCATGCCCTCAATTACCACATCATCCATAAGGTTCTTATATTTGTGAACTTGCTTCATCATTGGCTTGTCCTCCACTTTTGAAATTGCAACCATTTACCTACTGTATTTTTTTTCTAGCATCATCTGCCCTATACTTCTCTAGAGCGTCCCAAATAACCTTAATAGGTTTTTGATTCACAAAGAGATCAGATAGAGAGTTGGTCATATGGTTTAGCAAATGTCCTCTGACTATTTTATTATCCTTTTCATGTTTAATCCTAGCTTCTTCTTCAATGGGTGTGTTAGGAGTTTTTAGAGGTTGTGGCTTTAACAGATGAAAGATCAGTGAATAACATATAATCTACTTATGATTGTTTAAAGAAAGTAAGCAATTTTTGGGACCAATATTTGTAGTTGGTTCCATCCAAAGGTTTAAATTTAGAGAGTTCAGGTAATATTTTGTTCAATGATACAACCATGGTAGATTTCTATTGTGAAATGGTTTTTCTTTCAAATTGTAAATAGTTGTGAAGTGGTATAGCCACTGCTTTGAAAGAAAAACTTCAGCATGACCGTGGTGCAATTGATGATGTTGTTTGCTCTCCAAGGTTAACACAACTAGTCTACAAACTCATGCACTCGCGATTGAAGACTTGGAACTCACAGAAAATACAATCGCTCAGAGAAAAAAGTGTTATCAGGTTTTTTATAAGTTTATCAGTGCAAAGAACAGCTAGATTCAATATACATAACCAAATCAGAAATTAGAGGAGAATCCGTGGGTGAGGCAAAAAACATGGAGACAAATTCGGAAAACGTTCGTAACATTTCTGGAAAAGGTTTGCAACATTCAAAAACTGAACTCTTTAGTCCGGGCGGCACGTGCAGATTTGGCCTAGGTCCAACCTCTTACCAAAGTACTAAGGAATAAACTATTCAAGTCTTGACAAACACTGATTTCAATATATAAAGACTAAAAAATTGTTTATACCCACTAATGTGGGACAAGAATACAACACATTTAGTAAACAAGTAAAGGAGGGAGCTATTTATCCAACATATATTCTCTAAATACGCTTTCCTTTTCATTTTGTCTGGTCTTACCATTGTTTAGAAATCAACTCGCAAAGCTTGGATTCACTTATATTAAGGACCTTGATTTTGTTAATTAGATCTTAGCAAACTACGATATAAAGTTCGAGTGAGAGTGAACCTGACATCCTGTTTCTTCAATAAGTGTGTCTAAGAAAATCCTTGACAGTTTCCACAGTTCAGC
>JANKOD010000007.1:6166575-6178291 GCA_026284645.1 Erythroxylum acuminatum
TCCAGTGTGTGTCCGTCGAACGGACACATTCGGGTGAAATTAGAGTTTCTGTCCAGTGCGTGTCCGTTTAACGGACAGCTTCGGGAAGGTTAAGGGTTTTGTCCAGAGCGTGTCCGTTTAACGGACACTCTCGGGAGAGATTTGGGCATTTAGCCCATTCGATGTCCGTTTAGCGGACAGGTGTATCCGTTTAATGGACATCCCTTGGTTTGTTATTTTTGTTGTTTTCGAATGCCGTTTCTCGTTGTCCTATTGATTTAGGGTTTGTTGGGACAACCCTATAAGTTCCCGCTCGCGTTTTCGCTTCCGGTCCGGATCGTTGGGTCCCGGGAACGTGGTTCGACCCCTGAGGTCGAGCTTCAGGAACGGGGCCCAGCATGGTGTATATGATTCCATTTGTGTTTTATGTAAACATACATAAGAGAGAAGGAATCATTTATTCTTTGAATGTAGTTACACAAAAGCAATTTGGAGTAGGATAATGTACATGCTACAAGTTCTTTAGTATACATTTGAATAGAGGGAGACCCCTAATATGATCATTGCCAATAACTGAATGGAATACTTATAAAAAAAAAGCTTTTTCTATGACCATCTACTCCATAATGCTGAACTTGTTCCTTAGTTTGATATTCTATAGAAGCAGCCATTAAACCAACAGGCTTCAATATTCTCATGGCTAGTGATCAAAAATAGACTTAGAACAAAGGATAGATAGTATGGGATATGTGATCCCATTTGTGTTTTATGTAAACATACAGAAGAGATAAGGAATCATTTATTCATTGAATGTAGTTACACAAAAGCAATTTGGAGTAGGATAATGTACATGCTACAAGTTCTTTAGTACACGTTTGAATAGAGGGAGACCCTCAATATGATCATTGCCAAGAATCGAATGGAATACTTATAAAACAGCTTTTACTACCACCATCTACTCCATATGGAAGGAAAGAAACAAGAGATTGTACAAGGGAATTGAAGAAGGTAAATATTAGATAATAGAAAACATTGTCTATTAGGTTTGAGCATATTTCATAGCCAACAACAAACAAAGCTAATTAGTCATGGTTTGAAAAATACTTGGATGTTGTAATTTAATATCTTTTATTTCTTATTTTTTAATGTACTCTTGCAACATCAGTTTGTGTTGAATTATGGATTGATAGTGCAACTCATTGTAATGTTGTTTTGTAGCTTTGCTATTATTAATACAATTTCTTTCATTTAAAAAAAAAAGAAGAAAATAATAAAAATCAAACTTGAAAGAACATAACCTAGTTGAGTAATTGGGGGACATTCATGACAAAATATTTGCCTTTGTGTCAAAAGGCTAGGTTATCATTAAATAAAAATTTATAATGAGGTGCTTTAAATCAAGTGAAGCCTATTGATCTTGTTATGAATAATCAAGAAATTTCCATGAGTGGGTACTTAGTGATGGCATACTACGTTTTCAAATGGTGAATAAGAATTAGGGCATGCTTGTAAGTGCCATATATTTATGAATAGGGTGTAATTATCTTGTTTGATATGTATATTTAAATTCAAACACTTGACTATGAATGGAATAAGGTAATGTTTTGGATCTTTTTGAGCGATTGATGTTTATGTGTAAGTTAATTTCAAGATACTTTAGGTCATTGTGTCATTGTTGTATTGTTTCATGAATGTTTGATTTGTGTTTTGTTTATTTTGTTCTGTTAGTAATACTTAGGGACAAGAAAATTTTTATATGTGGGAAAGTTGATAATTGTGCTTTAGAGTGTGTTTTTAGGTGTTTTTTTAAGTGATAATCATGTGTTTAGGACTTAAATTTTTGTTTTCGTTAGTTTTTTTGTGTTCTATTTGATTCTTGTTAATTGGGGCAAGAATTTGATCTTAAAGCATGTTTTATAGGATGTTTAACGTATTTTGATGATGAATTGAGAAAGGAAACTTCCAAAAAAGATGAAGAGAAAGCTGGAGGAGAAAGTCTTTTATGACTGTCCAACTTGCATGATCATGTAAGAAGTTAAAGTAGTTATTGTACACTTGTGATAGAACATGTATCACAATCGTGCAACGTACAAATGCCAAATTTTCCAGGTTGTGGGATTTTAGTATTTTTGAGGATTTGGGACTAATTTTTATAATATAGACAAGTGAGGAAACCCTAGAAAGAGCCCTAAGAGGATCAAGAAGTATAAAAGGCAACGAAAAATATATTAAAAAGTGGCTAGAACATCTAAAGAACATATCAATAACAATAGAATGTATCAATTGGACTAAGTCAACCAAGTTAGAGAAACCAATAAAATCATGTTAGCCAAGCAATGTCTCAAATTTAGGGTGAAAAGGGGGAAGAATAAATAAATAAATGCACTGCACTGTTCGAGTTCTTTTTGGATGTTGAGGTGATAATTTCCAAATTTATAAATACCTTACATAGCTTCAAACTTGCCTATTTGTTTTTTCGTAAGGTCAAGCTGTATAGTACAGGGTAAAGTAGATAAAAGCATATTCATACATAAACTTACCCTTAAGGGTAAGTAACATAAGTTTAAGTAATGTTACTTTTTCTAATAGTACATAGTTTGATATTATTGCACCTACCCTATTTTGTTAAAGGAAAATATTACAAGCATTAGATGTGAATTTGCATCTTTTTATCAAACAAGGAAGGGATTTCAAATATCACTATAAATCTAAGAGAGTTAGAATGCTTAACATATATTTTGCATGTTTTGATCTATTATATGTTGCTAACAATGATTCCTTAAGCTCATTAGTGGACTCTCTACATCTCTTCAGCAGCCTCTTAGGCCTGAGCATCAACAAGAATAAAAGCTACCTCTATTTTTCCTCTAATTCTAAGGCTCTCATTTATTCTGTCTACCCAATTTCCAGTCCAAGGCACTCTTAACTTCCTTTTAAATATTTAGGAATTCCAATCATGGATAAAAGATTCTCCTTTTCTAATTGCTCCCATCTTTTTTACTCCATTAACAAGAGAATTAACCATTAGACAAATAAGTTCCTACCTTATGCTAGTCACCTACAACTTTTCTCTGCAATTCTCAACAAAGTTATCACCTCTTCTTGTCTCAAAAACTAACTATGGACATTGAGAGAATCCTAAAAAAAAATCCACTAGGAATCACCAAGGTGCAAAGATAAAATGGTCTGAATGTTGTGTTCCTAAGGAAGAGGGTGGCTTAGGGATCATTCCAATAAGAAGCACTAACAAAATGCTTGTAGCAAATGTGTATAGAAGTTGATGATAGACTCATAATCAATACGAGTGAATTGAGTTCACTCATACATCAACAATGGTAGGAGCTTCTGGAATGTCAAGTGAAAGCAAGCCTATTCTTGTGCCCTCATCAGAATTCTAAAGTTTAGAGAATTCATGTCCTAGGGAATTCAGTTCCAGGTTGGAAATGGTGAAAATACTTTCTTCTGGTTCAATAATTGAAATGACTTAGGCCCATTACACTTAAACTTCAAAGAATATGATGTTTCTTGTCCATCTCTGTGCCAATGTTAGCTCAATCATTGCAAATGGAGTTTGTTGTTATAGGTTCAAAGGAGTCGATACAATTATTAATCATATTCCTGGATACAACCCAAACATTGAGGAAGTTGTTAAGGTCACTTTAGGGCATCACAACCTTAAGAAATTTCTAACAAATCTTACTTTAATTTGATCAGACCTACTACCATTAGAACCAATTAGTGGAGGAGTCTTTAAGCATCAATCATTCTCTTGTTGCCATTAAGCATGGCTTAAGGACACTAGACAAACTTAAGGGTATCTCATCTTAACTTATCACGTAAACTCTGTAACTAGTGCCTTGAGAGCTCAAGTCATCTCCTATCAAGTTGTTGCTTCTCTGCTTTGTTTTTAGGACAAGCTCTACTGCTCTACAAACTCAACTATATCGGTAAGAGTTGGCTCTGGTCCACCAACTGGACAAGGAGTGTAAAATTCATACACCAGTGTGATTAAATTAAGCTTAATCTTGTGATTAGTTGTGGTATATATGCTATAAGACATCTTAAGATAGATATTAAATAAAAGTTCTTCATATCGAAGATTGCCTATCACAATAAGTGACGCTCGTGCCTCTTAAATTGTTTCTCACCAGAGCTGGCACGTAACAGCTCTAAACTGGTGGATAATTTACCTGAATATTACATTTCACCCAAAAAATATATATCAATCAGAATATTACATGTTCTGAGGACAAAAGAATGACGAGAAAAGGCCGACAGAGAGAATAAAAACAAGAGGTGTATGCTTCAGACCTGTGGTGAAACTTGAAAAGAAAGTGTAATGCATTGCGTGATGGGACACCATTCACAATATGATTCGAAGGCCCCCAGTCGAGTATATGACAAATGACTGAAACATTTAAAATTACAATCTGACCAGACAGACATAATTGATGAACTAATGCAGAATGAGAATGAAAAATGAAAAATAAAAAACACCAGGGGGTCAAAATTCATCTAGGCCTTCGAACCAAGGCAACCGGGATATTTCAAGTTTCGAAAAGTACCGCACCTAAAATGCTGCAGTATAGCAGTTATCTACCCCAGTCAGCTAGATGCACTCCAGTGATGACAATCATGACAGCCGGCACAGTTGAGGTCTCTGAGAGTACCAAGACCGACACCAAATTACCAGTTGCGGGCAATTGTACCTTATAATCTTACGGAAGTTAGGTCTTGCCCCATCATGACAATCTCATCCCCTAATTCACCTTCTCTCTCTCTTTTCCTGTCTTTCAAGGGATTCCAAAATTTCTTTTCAAAACCCACCATGACGTTAAAAACAAGAACCTGACCCCATGGTTCTGATGCATGAGTTTAACAGCCTGAGGATCGATAACTTCAGTTATACAGAAAATGGCACATGACCTGACAGACTCAACAGACCCAAATGCATGCAGGGACTTCTAAAAGGAAACAAACATGCCAATTAAAAATAACCTCAGACCGAAATGGCTCTACTAATGGCCAACTTCGCCCATTCGGCAGATTCCTTAATCATATGGTCCTCAGAAGATAAACATTCATTTAAAAAGTCTTTGCTAGAAAGAGACTGCTGTATCAAAGAACCAGCATTACTTCCAAGTGTATCTGCTAGATCTCCAAGTACTCCAATAGCAGTCTTCATTACAATGTCATCCCTGCAAACAAAGATATGTGATTAATGATAGCGTATGCAAAATATAAAACAAGCACGTTCATAATCGGTGAAACTCACATGTCCTTCTCCATGTACAAGCTATCCAAAAACTGAACAATATGAGGAGCATAAGGAATCAAGAGTTGGGCTTTGGGAGAGTTCTTGAATCCTTGAAGAATGCCTGAATATGCCTCCAATATTCCATTTCTAAGGGAATTTGCATACTCGATCATTTCATCATCAGCACCTGCAGTGTGGGCAGACAACTCAGCAGCACTTTGAAGCATGGGCATGGCATACATCAAGTACTTCTCAAAATTTTCACCAATTGCCAGTGCAATATCACCAAAGCAAGAAAATATTGGAGGCTTAACAGATCGATGCAATTGATTGCTTGACAAATCCTTGAGAAGTTGAGTCATAATCCCATCACAATATGGCAAAACTTTATCTTCCAATGCCCTGCAAATATCTCCGACCACACCAACTGTTACAGCACAAACCTGGTACTCCTCAAAATTTTGAAGACCCATTTCCAAATACTTGTAGAACTCTGGCATGTACTTTGCAAAGTCTGGACCAGTTGCATAGGCAAGGGCTCCAATGGCCAGCATGGCTTCCTCATGAACAGTTGCACTTCTACAGGCAAATACTCTTAGGAATAGTCCCATTATTTGATCCGCATACTGTGCAAACACATGCTTAGTCGGCTCTGATGAACCTAACTTCTGAATGATGACTTGTAAACAACCACAAAGAAGACCTTGCAATTCACCCTGCTTCTCTCTGTTGTCGGGCGGTAGTTTCTGCCCTTCCAGAGTTTTGTGAAGCTCTGTCATAATGACAGGGATTAACTGAAATACCATAGGTGCTGTTTCATCAGTTGAGCACCTCACTACTTCATTTAATGTCTCATATGCGGCAGTCCTTAACCTTGATTCCCCTGCATCCTCTCTATGAGTAGCAGTGAGAAGAGAATGGACAATTTCCTGGATAAAAGGAGTCAGTGGAGATGGTGAGCCCACATCTTCATAACCTTGGGCAAGAAAATAGAGGGCACCACATGCCTTCTCAGCTACGTTTGGCACATCCTTCATGCTCTGAAGTAGAACAGTAATAATCTGCTGGCAATTTTCCTGGGTAATAATGGGCGAATCTAAAGTTGCACCATGAAGAAACTCGAATATCCTTCCCAGTGTCCAAGCAGTTGTATCTTTCACATGGCTATTAGGATCCTTTGTCAAAGCACTAAGCATGAAGTTCAAGGCAACATTGACTATAGGTGTCAACTTGTCAGGGGACGGACCCTCCAATATTGAGCCAAAGGCATAAGTAGCTGCCTCCCTTTGTCTCCAATCTGGTTTTGTTATGTTCTCTTCAATGAATGGCATAACAAGAGGAACAATTTCATCCCCCACAGTTCGAGCAATCAAACCAAGACATGTTCCTCCAGCCATTGCAATGTTCCAAGCCCCTTCATCCTGATCTTGATCTTCCTCTTGCTTAAGTAGTGTCTCCAGCAACATTGGCACAAGAGCAGGGAGAGCTTGCTTGATGAAATAAAAGCAAGGGACCTCAGAATCTGCAGTTAAATCACCCCCATAATCTTCCAAGATGTCTATTTCCTCATCACAAATAGAACTCCAAAACTCAATAGCTTGAAGAGCCACAGGCTCGTCATCCTCCTTCACAGCCTTTGCTGTAATGTTAAAGATGTCCTGGATATAAGGAGCTAGTTTCTCATAATACATTGATGAAATGGAAACCAGACACTCAAAAGCTGCTTGTCGAATCTTCATTTCAGAGGACAAGGTAGCCTCACAAACGACTCGCATTATATAATCCCTCTCCATATCATTGCTAAAATTTGCTTGAGCAAAGCCCAGAGCATTGTATAGTGCTCTAGTGGCAGCAAGTCTGACATCATTGTTGACTTCAGATGCATTCATACCCTGAACTACTGCTGTAAGTATTTTATTCACTTGATCTTGATCTACAACATCAGGAGAGACTTCCTCACATAGATAGCCAAGAGTGTCCAGAGTGGCTTGCTTGACGTGACCAGGTAGCTGGTTAATGTTTGACAAAAGGGATCCTATTAGCTCAGGCCATTGCTTCTGAGGTAATTCAATAGCTGCAATCTTGGCAATGACTTGAGATGCAGTTGAACGAGCATCAAATGCAGGGGAAGTAAGGGTCTTTAACAATACTGTCTTAATTTGACTCTTGACGTTATTGTCCAGTGTCAACCATCTTTGCACAAGCTCAAGCTTTCTGTGTTGTTCCTTAGCATCCAACGCATTTTTAAGTATTAAACCTGCTAATTTCCGACTATCTGCAGGTTTGTCATCATTTGCCAGCTCGCCAGAAAGTGATAATAAGAAGCTAGGAAGGTTTTGGTCCTGGAATTGTTTTAAGCTTTCTTCAGCATCTTTATGCACATTTCCATCAATTGATAGTGCATTCAATAGGTCCTGGGTAAATTTCATTGGCATACTGCATGTGAAAGAATCAAACAGAAATCTGTTAGACTTATCTTGATGAGCTGTCATATCATGACATATTGTTCCATGAATAACACAGATGCTATTGAATTGGGATATGAGAGCTCATCAAGGTATGTCTAACAGATTTCTGTTTGATTCTTTCACATGCAGTATGGCAATGGAAGTTACGCAGGTGCTATTGAATGCACAATCAATTGATGGAAATGTGCGTAAACATGCCGAAGAAAACTTAAAACAATTTCAGGACCAAAACTTAATCCAGGTCTCGATTAATGTTCGCAGGCGGTTTAATCCGTGATTGTCATGGCACTTGGTGTGGCGGTTTTCAACATCGCCTTGGGAAGGGCTCCCCTTTAGAAGCGGAGCTTTGGGGTGTGCTTTCTGGGCTCCAGTTGGCCTGGGCGAAAGGTTTCCGTCGGGTCATCGTTGAAGTTGACTCGTTGGAGGTTATTAATATCCTGTCTGATTCCACTTTTGTTCTAATTGGGCTCTCTTTTTTGGTGTCAGGTATCCGCGAGCTTCTCCAACGTTCGTGGGAGACTATTATTCAGCATGTTTGTCGGGAAGGCAACCAGTGTGCGGACAGGTTGGCTCACCTTGCCGTCATCCTTCGCCCAGGTCTCTATTTTCTTCAGGAGCCGCCTGCTAGCCTAGGGGGGCTGCTTTGCAGCGATGCGGACGGCGCTCTGTACTCTCGAGTCTGATTTTTGTGCTTCTTTGTAATAAAAAAAAAACTTTCCTACTTTCGCACACCTTCGTTAATGCTTTCAAATGACGGAGTCTAAATCAAAATTTGATGCAAATGTTAAGGATTAAATTATATCTTTAGCCTTTTTATTATTAATAACTCCAATAAGCTCAATTATTTTTTAAAACTAACTAATTATTTGATGCAAATGTTAAGGATTAAATTATATCTTTAGCCTTTTTATTATTAATAACTCCAATATCATTTGACTATTAGCTCAATTATTTTTTAAAACTAACTAATTTTATTTTCTTAAACAAGTTTGCTATTTATTTTATCTAAAAAATACTTCTTAAAAAAATTATTTTTCAAGGCCAATGAACTATATAGCAAGGACATAATTATGAAAAATTGGATAATAACAAATGGTCTTACAAGTTAAAAGAGCCATGCTTTTATTTCTACAATTACAAATATAAAAAGAATATTAATCAGTGAAGATTTTGTTTTTATATTTCTGAATTATCCATCAAACAACTAATGACTTTCATGTTTATAATTAAATCTATTAATTGGTAGCATCTTTTATAGTAAATTATAAGTTTTAGATCTTTTTAAAAATACATGAAAAATAAAAATTAACATATCTTATTAATTAATTTCAAGATTGTTTATAAACATCTACTTTATTGAAATAAAAAAATATTTTTAAATAAATTTGTTCAATTTAATATGCCAATATTGATCGTTTCACCTACTGAAATACAAATTAATTCAAGAACATTGTTTGCTATGTTTTATTAGACAAAACTAAAACTTACCCAATAAAACTGATTGTTCTTATGAATACCTAATTTCTAAAAGTGAAAGTTATTGTCGTCATTTGTTACTTAGGCAAAAGTGTTGGTGGACACACACTCATAACCATTGTATGAAGCCAGCCGACACACAAAAGCATTCACCTGCAAATCAAACCTGATTAGTCTTATTGTTAGAATGACAAGCCATAGCCATACAATAAAACCAATTCATCCAAATAAAGATCACTTTAGCAATTGTTGTCTTTGATACATTCAAAACTGTAAAACTGTACTGAAAACTATTGTACACCATGCTCTCTACAGAATATAAAATCACTATTGGAATTTATAGCTTGTCTACTTATTACGGAGAATGAGATAAACTATGACAGAATATCATCGATGTGCTTTAAATACTGGCGGCTAAGATCTACAGACAGTCGACACCCTGTGTAAAAGGTTGGTGATGAATACCTTGTTAACTAAACCTTGCTTTCCAATCCCATGTTTCTACTCTTGCAATAACCTAACCTAATGTAAACTATAAGTTGATCATTCACCAAGGTGAAATTGCGCCATTACTGTCCAACCGTTTGCATGTATTTATTCTTGAGTACGGATAATCTTCTTTGCATTGGCAACTTTTCATCCTTCATTCCCAATTTATCCAAGTAGAATATGAGCTTTTTGAGGGTTAGCATAACCTCTTCACTCTCATAGCCAAAGTGTTTCTCTTGAATCATCAAAACCTCCTTGAGTAATTCCAGTAACTTGAGATCATTCTTTCCTAATCTAGTCTGGATGGATATTAGACAATCCAAAGCTTCCCCTGCCAAAAATATCCAGATGGTATAAAATCATTTCCAATTGAAATTGTTCTCATGAATCTGTGAGAGGAGTAAGACAAAGCAACTAACCAACTGGAAGAGAATCCTTTCCAAATGCTTCCTTACGAATGCGCAAAGCCTCTAAAGCAAGCTGTTCAGCTTCTTCATCTTGGTTTAAATTGTAGAGTGTTACTGCTAGATGCAACATGGGGAAGGTGATGGATTGATCATCAGGCCCCACATTCTTAAGCATAATATTCAAACTTGTCCTCAAAAGATGCTCAGCCTCGACAAAATTCTTGGATTGAGAATAAGAGCTTGCAAGATTTTGAAGGTGCAAAACCAAGCTGGGATGTTCTTTTCCTTTGTGCTTTTCAGTAATCAACAAGCACTCCTCTAGTAGCTTTCTTCCTTCTTGTCCTCTAAGAGCACAACCCAAAAAATTACAAGGCATATTGTCATCTTTTATAGAACTGATATCGTGTTAAACTGCATAAATTGTAAGGATATTTCATCATCATCTTGCAAAATTATTGGCAGTCATGTATGCCATTAATAAGTACTATAGCTTCACAGTCATTTGTCCCTACAGTTCTATGATTCTCCAACCTAAATTTTATCTGGTTATACCTTCCTACAACATGAAGCAATTCTGCAAGATCAATCCTCATCTTCTCCATGATACCATCATCTAAGGCCATATAATTAGCATCCTTGATGACCTTAAGAGCCCTTTTATATAAATCAACAGCTTCTTCCAGATTCCCTGCAGAAATTAGCATTTGAAACATAAGTAAGTCTTGTACTCATACTTCTGAAAAATGAGGTGACAATTCAAATACACAGAACACAAGTAAGTCTTTTACTCAAACTTATGAAAAATGAGGTGTAAAACTAGAGTTTTACACGCTGACATTTTACCTGGACTCTTCAAACAGTTATCAGGTTTAAAAAGTGCGGTATAATCATCATTTTGAATCTCTTAATAGTGCAAAGCAGGTACATATTAGCAGGGAGAGAGAAGAGAGTATTTAAAATGGCTACCTGCTGCACACTTCACATGAGCCATGGAACACAAAGCCATGCCAACTCTCCCATCATCACTGCCGTATAAGTTTGTGTATATGCCTAAAATTCTGGTTATGAACAAGCGTAAAGTGGATTTTCAAACTAAGCAGTTAAAAATCAAGTAAATGTAAATTAGAGTTTTTAAAATTAACCTCGTAAAAGGACTTTCAGCATCTTTAGGTCTTCCCTCCTTGATCAAAACATTGCCCAGTCCAAACAAAGGCACCACCAAATCTTCACTTTGTAGTCCTTTACTAGATTCCAGAATAGTTATTGCACGATAGTAGACTTCTACCGCTTTCGTGGTTCTTCCGATAGAACTAAAAACTTTTGCAATCCCCAATAATGTTGATACAAGAAAAGTGCTATCTTTCCCTACAAGAAATCAACACGGCATAGCAAAATTGAGTTTTACACTTGCTGCTTCTTTGCTAGAGAACAGAAACAATGTCAAAGGTCAATTGCACTAGGACACATGGAAACATAACAATTATGGCCACAGAATGCAAGCTACAAAAATTTTCTCCGCCTGTATCATTAACCAGATTAAAGACTGACCTGGTTGTTTATGCTTTCTTCAAATGCATTTGCTGTAATTTCAATTTGATGCTTGGGACCTTGAACTTTATTACTTTTTTCCTTCAAATCCA
>JANKOD010000007.1:6178525-6191777 GCA_026284645.1 Erythroxylum acuminatum
GACTTTTATATTATCCTTACAATGGAATTGCTCCAAAACTCCACCAAGAAATCATACTACGGTTAATGGAGTGAATGCAATAATGTACAGCAAGTGGTCAAACGAATAGATACAACAAGTCTTTAATCATGTGATTCCAACTATGAATGAAAGTGCACCAAGATCCTAAAGATGGAAGAGCTAAAAAATCATGCTGGTGTACAAGGGATAAATTTTCAAATTCATTAATTTTGCATAATGATATGAATTAGTATCTAGCTTCAAATCTGGACTTTACCTTTGACCAAACGTCAAACATAGATGATTTATAAGAACAAAATACTGACATACAGCAACTGAAAATATTTAAGGTTGCAAAAACCTCACACTCCAAAATCTGATTCATTTTACAGGCCACATTAAGAATCACAAAATTCAGACAAGGTTTCACTTACCATATCTATTCTCTAGAATATTGATAGCTCTTTGATATACAATCATTGACTGCTCAAGCATCCCCAAAGATGAATAAATGCTTCCCATATGCGTTAATATTGATTCCAAAAGGGGTTCATCATCTTTCAAATTGTTGACAATCTGACTCAACTGTTCAAATAAATAAATGATTAAAAAGAGACGTGTAAGAACTTGTGCGCCACATTCATCTTCCATTTCATTTCCAATATCCAATAACATATGAGAGGATTACTTGTAGCAGAGAAATAACAAGCACAATATGACTAGCACATCCATGACAAGGACATTTTCACAGTCAATCAAGAGAATCTGCTGGATAGTTCAAACGATATTTCTTTATACATCTGGCAAGAATTCATGTTGCCCATATTTTCTTGATAATGAAATAAGGATGTCCATTGAAAGAAAAATAAATATTTCCGACAAGATAAAGAAAACAATCTGAATTCAAATGTTCAAAACGGTATGTAATCAGAAAAATTACTATACAAAAATAACGTTCAAAAGATTCCCTTTAGCTGGGTGTAACTAACAAAAGGTGAGGAGTGTTTAATTTAAAGTTTATTGTCTTATAAATATCATATCTCAAATTGAGATTCATAAGAAGTTTTTGTCTAATAGTAGCAGCCTCAGGAATAGTAGCATTAAAATAGGTGGCTCCACTCCTAGTTGGTTTTCGTTCTCTTACTCAGGACTCTTAAGTCCCAAAAGCACAAGAAAGTAAATCTCCACAAGTATTTTGGCAGCTGAATTGCTCTCCCATCCCACCCTACAATGCATACTACCATACTCTTTACTCTTCTTCTACTTCTTTTCACACAACTTCTACTTATGTTCTCCCATTACCCGAGTACTTTTCATAGTGTTTCAACAACCCTTATTTCACAATTCTTACCTAAAAATCCAAATTGTCCATATAGGGTTCACAAAGCCTGGATTATTCTGTTTGCCAGTCATAATCCATCAGCACTCCACTAGTCAACCAACCCATCAATCTTATGCATTTTTAAAACATTTAAATCCAGAACTGAAGAATGAGATAACTGCAAACTCAAACAGGAATCAATACCTATTAGCTAGTATACTAGTGCAAAACAAAAGACTACATGCACATGAATTAAGAATGAAGACACAATCAAGGAAAATGGAGGCTACCATATTCATTAGAAACCTAACGAATTTTAGATCTCCAACTGCCAAATATCCCAGGGCTATGGCATCAAGAGTAGCAGCTTCCTGGATGCTTCTAGCACCATCACTTATTTGTTCTTCCACAATCTCATAATTTGCTTGAAGTAGGTCTACTGCATCACTTATGTTTCCCATCTTAACCATCATTTTGACTTCGTCAAATAACTCTTGCAACTGCATCTCCAATTCATTCATAGCGTCTGTGGGTTTAGTTGAGCTGTGAGGCAATGCCCAAGACCTGCTAATTTGAAACTAAGCATCTCATTAATACACCTAACCATTTTCATGAAAATAAACGGAATGCAAGAAGTGTGTGTTCTTGGAATGTTAATCAGAATTACAAAGAGAAAAATAGATGAAATATATTGACCATAAAAGAATATCTAGCATGTACTGAAGTAAGCTACCATTTTGTTAAGTCAGATGAAGTTGAAAAACTAGAGGAAATAACATTTTGTTTGCAGGCCAGGTCTGCATTTGATGAGCCAACTGATGCACATATTCTCAACATGAAACGATAAGAAATGGTCTTTGGAGATATTTTGAACAGTTTGCGGCTCCCCCTGTGTTTTTGGAAAGAAATTGGAGTGTCTTCCTTACTCAAATGGCTTGAATGCGAGTGCAGTAATGACAGATGCTGAATCCTGGAATGTTAAGATAAGAGAAAAAAGAAGAATGTCAAATTTGAAATGCCATCATTAAAAATATGGTCTGGAAATTGAAATCTTTGTAAGAAGAAATAGTACATTAGTCTCACTCTGCTGACATTTATATTATAATTTTGACCTAAACCTTTTAGATATGTAACATGAGTAATTTTTCTTAATCTCCACTAGTCCTATATGACATGGTGCTTGAGTGATAGTCTTCCATTAACATGTTTATCACCCAGTCATCCACGTCCATGTCAAGTCGATACTTTTTTTTTCCTCGCTATCTAAACAATCTGAATAGTAAGCAACACCAACACCACACTCTCAGGTAAGAAATAGAACATTATGCAGCTGAAAGGTTGAAGACAAATAAATTAGTTTGGTTAACACAACTAGTTTTGCCATCTGGTAAAAATATTAACAATGGTTTTGAAAGTTTGGAAAGATTATTGAATGCAAACAGTTTTGGACACATGTGGTCAGTTGCTCCAGTGTCAATCATCCAGGTGTATACATCAACTTGGCCTGCAAAACATAAAATATCATTTTTCAAATTACCAGCCAAGTTATTGTCACTCTCTCTAGTCTCCCTATAGTATTGATGTTGCTTTGTCACTACTTTTCCCTCTTACATTCTTACAATCTCATCCATTCTATTACAGAGTAATTCAAACTTTAGAATTTTCAGTTTCCATATCATCCTCAAATGGTGTCTTTCATTCATTCCCTACATTTGCAACTATTCTTCTGTTTGTTGGTGTCTTTGACTTACTATGCTGCCACCAATCTGGATAACCCACAATTTTGAAATAATTCTCCTTAACATGCCCATCTTGATTACAATGTTCACAATGCCTCTTCTCTTTTTCAGTTTTCTACTTCCTTTGATCTTTATTGTTTGTTTGGCTTCGACTCTTCGTTGCAAATGCCACCTCATTCAATTCCATTAAAAACAGCATTATTATGTTCTTGTTCACAATCTCTTCAATCTTCTTAATCCACAATCACACCGAGGCAATGGATCTAAGCTAATTCATCCCGCAGCCTTTTAAGCTTTGTATAATATTGTGTTACAAAGGTCTTTCCTTGTGTGAAAGCAGTAATTTGCCTTTGCAATTGAAAATTGAAGGGACCATTACTTTTTACCAAATCTGTCGTGTATCTCACTCAAAAGATCCTTTGAACAAGTTGTATACATGAATCCTTCTACTAAATCTTTAGAAATTGAATTTAGCAACCATGACGTAACCATTTGAATTTAGTAACCATGAATCTACCTTTTGCCATTTTTCAAACTCATCTGAATCAATCTTTGGTTAGTTCATTTTTCCATCAACAAACCCTAACTTGTTCTTAGCACCCAAAGCAATCTTAACAGCCCTACACCATGATCTATAGATTGATCCAATTAAATAATTATTACCAAAAGTCATACCAAGGTGATTCGAACTTTGTAACATAAGAGAACCTTCTTCATTCATCTAACTATTGTTTCTCAATTGCGCACTATTAATCATCACGTTTACAAATCCTCTACTAGAATCCTCCATCTTCTCTGCTTCTCATCTAGTTAATACTAACAATGCTTAAGGAATTTTAGGGAAAAGTGGCTCTGATACTATAAACAATCTGAATATTATTAAGCAAAACTAACACCAAGTTCTTGGGTAACCTCCCTCTGATTTTTCGAGAAGAACCTTTATTTTTTCAACGAATTTTGGTAAGGTATCTACAACAATAACCAACTCTAGCTTATATTATACTAGAAACTAACTAAGGTTGTTACATTTATATAATTATCATACGACCAATACAATACACCTTAAACTTCTAGAATTGTTTCAGTTAAGTCATTTTCTTTCAAAAACCTAATCTATAGTCTCTTCCTTTTTCCTTTATGTTTTTGAGATCTAAAGACTAATAATTTATTCTATAGCTATTCATCCAATTGCAATACAATAAAGTATGTTTCGATCTTATGGAAGACAATTGGTTTTTTTACATGCAGATCATGAAAAAGAACAAAAAGAACATGGATATTCATTAAAGACTGAACTTGAAACAATAAGATTATTAAGTTTTTTATGCCATGCAAAGTTTAAACCAAGACAAGAAGTTAACAATTTTAAAAGCTGAATCAATTAAACGAAAGCTTAAAATGAAAATGCCATTGATGAAACAAAAGTATCCCCACCACAAACTCCCCAGTTAGTCAATCCCATCTACATTTTAGAAGAACAAAATTTGCACAATCTTCCATATATACTATAAAGATGGAGAGCTCTACCTTCTCTCTAGGTTCACTTTCCCATCCAGACATTCTCCTCTCCAAGATCCGCTTTTATGGCTTCTTAGGTGATCCTTAGATTAAATCCCTTTTTGTTTGTTTCACTATTGTTCCCTTTCTTTTCTTTTTTACCTTGTCCTTGTTTTTGGATTCCAGTTATATATTACAAAGTCTACATAGTCTTTCATATATACTACAACGATGGAGAACTCTTTTGTCTCCCTAGGTTCCCCTTCCCATCCGGCCATTCTGCTCTCTAAAACCTACTTTCCTGGCTTCTCAAATGATCCTTAGATTGCATCCCTCTCTGTTTGTCTCAGTGTTGTTCCCTTTCTTGTCTCTTTTTTTTTTTTACCTTGTCATTATTTCTAGCTTCCAATTATTCCTTCTCCTTCCTCTTTTGCCACTCTTTTAGCCTGACCATTCGTTCACTTCTCGCTTGGTTTGTAGATCTTCCTTTTTGTCTTTTTGCTCCCTTTGGAGTCTATACCTCTCCATTTTGTTCCTTCTTTCATCTATTTCTCCTTTCCACTTTCCCTCCCTCTATCATCTTCCTGCTTCTTTTAGTTTTTGTTTTTAGTAACAGTTTTTTGAAACTCTCCTCACTAGTTACTCATTTTTCCTTCTTTAGCATTATATCTAACCAGAGGTCCTCTCCTAACCAAGCACTAGCTTCTTCAACTCTCACATCCAATGCCCCCACTTCCCTGCATTCTCCTCTCAGCTCTCCCAACATTTCACCCCATTCCTCTGATCTTGATCTATAGGTAACTTCAAGTCCCTCAGCTCCCTCTTCCACTTTTCCTCTTAAGGACTCTACAAGCTCAAGTCTTTAATTCTCTGGGTGCTTTTGGGAGGTAGGTCTTGAGCAATTCTTCTCTTGTAACTTTTCTCAAGTATTGTCCCCCCTTCCATGGAAGCAGGGCACATAATTGTAGCCCATCCTTTGGAGCTTTTTAGAAAAGGTGCATCCAAATAGCATTCAACATTGATTGATTTTTTCTTAGACAAAAGGTCTACTTTCCCACCCTTAAATACATGGGCTCATAAACATTGGAAATACATAGATTTGAAGAAGCCCTAGTTAATGAGGATAATTTCTTCCTTTTCAAGTTTGAGAATACTCAAAAGGTCCACGATAATGGCCATTGCAATTTAGCAATATGACCATATTCGTACAGAAATGGAAATTAGGCACTCACCTTCAAGCACTTGAGAAAAAACAAGTTCCTCTTTGGATTAACGTCCATAATATCCTACTTGAATATTGGACCACCTTTGGCCTCAATCACCTTGCAAGTTTCATAGGAAAACCAATCGGAATGGATGAATCCGCTACAAGCATGAAGAGTGTAAGTTACGCTAGAATATGTGTGAATGTGCACATTAATCAAGGGATTCTAGAAGTGATTTCTATATTGAGACTTAATGAAGTTGATGAACTCTATAAAGATGAGGTCTCAGTTTCATACCAACAAAGACCTCAGGTTCACCACCAAGGCAAGATGTGGAAGCCCATAGGTAGGAAATTTCAAAATGGCTATTACTATGAGCTAATGTGGTTAAACGTTCTAAGAGACAAGGAGATTGATTTAGGAAAAGAAGATGGGAAACAGAAACTTAAAAGTTGAGAATGTGTCATTAGAGCCTATTCCTTATAATGCCTCCAACAACATAGAATCAACAATAGGCAACATAAATGCTAGTGCTCTTCAGGAGATAGACAAAGATCCTTTAAAGCCAAACACTTAGAATTCATTTAGCAATAAACCAAACCAAGCTATGATTTTGCCTGCCAATCACAACATTGTTCCCTCCATTTTTAAGACATCTAAGGCTCTCAATCGTAGCTCTCCAATTATTCAAAATATCACTGAATTAGATAATGATTTCAAATCCACGATTAAAAGGAAACTCAAAAGGAGGAACAAGATACCAACTATAAACCAGTCTTCACAATAACTTTTCTCTCCTAGAATGTTATAAGGCTTCAGCCCCAAAAACAACTTCTTCTTCGAGACTATTTATAGGGATTAAAACCAGGTTTGATTGGTCTTTTGGAAACGAAGTTGAAGAAAGAGAACTACAAAGATCTTGGTTTTTTAGTAATAAATGGTCTATCATCTCAAACCATTGTTGCCATTATAATGGTAAAATTGTAGTAGCTTTCAATCTAGACAATCTCTGATCAATTCAACCATTTAGATTTAGAGCTTTTACAGGAGAAGTTATGCATTCATATAACTTTTGTTTATGCCCTAACTTTGCATTTCAAAGGAATTCCTTATGGACAAAACTGGGGGAAATCCAAGCGAGTATTGAAAATCCTTGGATTATGTTAGGTAATTTCAATAGCACCTTACATCCTTTGGAAGTAGAAGACGATGCTTATCTCTAGAACCATTCAGAAGATTTTTGCATATGCTTTAGTAATATTGTAAGTTACTGACCTCAAAATGGCAGGCTATTTTTTCTCTTGAAGTAACAAGCAACAGGGTAGGTGGTTCTTAAAGAAAAAACTTGAGAAGGCAAAGTTCAATAGCTACTGGTCAAGTCTCTTTCCTAAAAGCAAAGTTGATTTTAACAATCCCCTCTTCTCTAATCACACTCCAATTGTGATCCTAAACCTTATTTTGAGGCAAAAGAGATCTTATCCTTTTGGATTCAACAACTATTTGGTGAATGATGAAGGTTTTGAAAGGGCCATCATCAAATGTTTAAATCACTCGTTTCAAGGCTTGCACTCTTTCATTTATATGAGAAAGATGCACTTGATTAAGGAGCAACTTAAAATCTACTTAATCAACATAATTATAGAAATAATCACAAAGTAGTGATAGATGCAAAAGCTAGACTAGCTAAGGCCCAACAAATACTTTATTAATACCCGACTATTATTAGAAAACAAGAAGAGGAAAATAAAGCTTTGCAAGTTTGCACTCAAGTTATGGAGGTTAGCTATTCTATTATAAAACAAAGATCAAGAGTCCAATGGCTCAATGATGGTGACAGGAATCCATCTTTTCTTCACAAGTCAATTCTCAACAAAGAACCTCAATAGAATTGCAGCAATTAAAAAAGAAGCTGGTTCCTTGGTTCATTCCCAAGCTGATTTGTTGAAAGAAACATATGATTATTTCACAAACACTCTTGGTTCAGCTACGAATTGTTTATATTCTATGCGGATGCTTAACTCTTTCATTACTGCTCGAATTTCAGGAGCTGATGCAAATAGTTTGATTCTTCCTTTCTGTTAAGATGATATGGAAAGGGCTTTCTTTGAGCTCAAACATAATATGGTACTAAGTCTTGATAAATTTAATGCTCTTTTCTTCTAGAAACCTTGGCACCTCACCACACATGTAGTGTGTTAGAGGCTATTCTTGAATTTTTAATAAAGGCAAAATGTTGAGAGAAATTAATAAGACTTTCATAATTCTTATTCCAAAACTGCCTATACTCTTGCGCCTTGAAAGAATATAGATCAAAAAGTTATTGCAAAGCTCTTGGATTCAAGAATTAAAGTGGTGATAAAGCCCCTCACTGATCAAACATAAGGAGCATTTAATGAAAGGAGACAAATAGGAGATGATATCCTCCTAACTTTAGCTTCAAGAATTATAATAAAGAACTCTCATTTAGGAGTTGTACAATCAAGATAGATTTTCACGATGCTTTTGACTCAATCAACTAGAAATTCATCATCAACACCTTGAATGCATTTGATTTTCCTCCAAAATTCCTAATTTTATTAAACAATCATTACCAAGGTCTGTCATAGCTACTAGTGAATAGGAAACCAACAAAGGTCATTAAAAGTTGCTAAAAGATTAAGGTAAGGTAATCCTTCATCCCCTTAACTCTTTACATTAAGCACTAATGTTCAGTCTATACTTATTGGTTATGTGACAAGAATGGAGAGGAAATTCAAATTCCATAAAAAATGCAAAAGACTCAATATATATAGCCTATTATTTGCAGATAACCTATTACTACTCTCAGGGGTTGATTCTCACTCCATTAGTTCTTTAATCACATCTATTAGAACTTTCAAAGAGTTATCTGATCTTGTAATGAATCAAGGAAAGAGCTAGGTCTTTATTTCATCATCTGCTTCTTATCTGACCTTTTGGATCTCAAATCCGACAAGCCTCCAAGTCAAACAACTTCCTTTTACTTATTTGTGGTTACCTATTTGATGCAAAAGAGCTTAAAGTCTATAAAAGAAATAAAAGAGGAAAAATTAGTTAACCACAAGCCTTAATTTAATAGGATGAGAATTAGAAATTGAGTTGACAACAAAGATAAAGCCTGAAATTTAGATTATTATGATTCCCTATTACATATGGAATAGTAGTGAGTTAAATATGTTATCCTAATTGTTTAGGGCTTAAATCTGTAAAATTTTTATTAGATAGAATTTAAATTTGTTTGGAACTCTTTTCTTACTAGAATAAGGGTTCTAATAACTTCTATATAAATATTTGTATACTTAGCCTTTCATAAATAACAATCCTGAATTTTACTTCAAACTTGAGTTTTCAACTAGAAGATGTGATGCTTACTTTTAAGAGTGAGTCTTAGACCCTAAGAGTGATTCATAGATTTCTACCCTCCATTCTTTGTGTTCCTCAATAAATTCCAGCAAACCT
The DNA here is from genome assembly GCA_026284645.1 of Erythroxylum acuminatum. NCBI lineage: Eukaryota > Viridiplantae > Streptophyta > Magnoliopsida > Malpighiales > Erythroxylaceae > Erythroxylum > Erythroxylum acuminatum. The sequence continues at coordinate 6,187,765 of JANKOD010000007.1, forward strand.
AACCAAAATTCTAGCTATCTTAAACCTAAATTCTAGCCATATTAAACCATGAAATTCTAAGCCTAAATTCCAACAATCAAATATATCAAAAAACGAAATTTCAACATTCCTAGCTGAAATCCAGACCTGAAACTTGATATTACAATAACCTAATATCAGCTATATTTATTAATTTTGTGAATTTTAGTTAGTAGTACTTCTATTTGTCCTACATCACTATTTTCCATAAAAGATCAACTTATAGGGACTTTTTGCCTCTCATTGAAAGCATAAAAAAGAGAACTAATAGTTAGTGCAACAAGAGCCACTCTTTTGTTGGTAGAATTCAACTTATAAATTTTGTTCTAAACTCTGTACATGTGTACAGGTCTTCTCAGATAATATTCCCAAAGAGCTTAATCAAAACTATTGAGAAGATGCTCAGGAGTTTCCTTTGGTCAAGAGACATTAGCAAGGTTTGTAGCTAAAGTGGGATGAGGGAATGTTTGCTTGCCTACAGATGGGGCGAGTCTAGGCATTGCACACATCATAGTAACCAATAGAGTCCTAATGGCCAAGAGAATTTGGAGGATTTTGGTTGACAAAGAATCCTTATGGGTGAAATAGGTTCATTCTCACTATCTAGAGCATCAAACTTCTAATCTTTCTCCATAAAATATAATTCTTCTCGGACCATGCTCCATATCCTAAAGCTGAGGTATCAAATGAGGCTAGATTTCAAGCATAGGTTAGAGGATGGTTCCAATACCAACTTTTGATATGATAAATAGGGCATACTGGGGCCTTTAAGTGACAACTGTAAAGGAAACTATATCTGAAGAGGTTTCAATAAGAAAGGTCCTAAGTGAAAATAGATTCAATATTAGCCAAAGAACCAGAGATAAGCTGTTTACCATTGCTCCCCTTTACAATCCAAATTCCAACGATAGAGACTCTATCATCTGGTCAAGACACCCCATCATCTAGTTAAGACACCCCTTAGGCAACTACTTAAACAACTCATGCAAACATGTCCTAAGAAGCAAAGCCCCTAAAGTGTTTTGGGATAGGTTGGCTTGGTTCCAACAAACCATTCTAAGTTCTCTTTCACTTTATGGTTAGCCATTAGAGAAAGGTTAACCAAAGAAAAAATTCATGGTAATACACTCATCTCCAACAACTGCTCTTTCTACTATCAAGTACTTGAAATCATTGAGCATCTATTCTTTCAATGTGAATTCTCTACTTATGGCAAGAGATCCTACACAAATGCAAACTCTCGTGTCCAACTCAAACTTGGCCAGATATGATAGCTTGGATCAATCAAAGAAAATGGAGAACCAAGGAGGATTTCATTATATTCAAAATATCCTTTAAAAGAGTAGTGTATGAAATATGGAAAGAAAGGAATCAAAGGATCTTCCAAGGAAAGTCAACAAAGAAGCAACAAATCTTTATGGAGCTAATGAGCTTAATAAGAGAACAACTTTTAGCTTTCAAGCTCTCTCCAAGTTGATAAGAAATCTCTAGCCGATATAAACTTGGCTTTTGGTCTCTCGTTTTGCAGACTAGACTAAATAGTTGATAGGGGATCAAATTCTATCCTGCTTGGAAATACTTTCAATCTCAGATGATCATGACGCCAGGAGCATCAAATAAGGAAGGCACACTAGGAGAAATATGCTAGCTTCTTTGCATAATCTTCTCCTTTTATAGTATTAACTTCAGTGTATGAACTTGTTTAGCTAGTTGTTTGTTTCTCTTAACATTACTATTATTCTTCAATTCAATCTTTAATTTCTCCAAAAAAAAAAAAAGGAACAAAGATTGTACTATAAACAGGCAAGTGATGTAACATTTAGCATGCTGGATGGGGAAATTTCTCCTGGTGTTCAGTCCGAAAATGAAATTTGCATAAGAAAACATTGGAATTTGAGTAAGTTCAAGAGAGATTATTCAACCTGATTTTGGAAAATTTTGCAAATAAGTCTGACAAAGTTCATGCGGATCCTGACTAAATTTTTGCATGGCAACATGCAGAGTTGAACTATACTAGGCCGTTCCTTCATTCAAGCCATAATATATGTTCCTGTTCCAAATGCATTTTTGGATCACTCTCCCCATTTCTTTGCACTCAAAATATATTTAATGAAAAGTGATTTTGGGTCTTTCATAATGGAAAGAGAAAAATTGCTGGTGGCGGTGAGCATTATGGACATTTAAGTTTTGCCCAATATTATGTCACTTCCCTTCCACAGATTTTAAAGACAATCCAAATAGTGGGCGTAATTACTATGCCGTAGAATACTTTCTAGTACTCTTTAAGAAACATCATTCGTTTTCTGACATCTCTGGAAGGGAACAACAGCAACCAAATTGATGATAAAGATGTAGAAACAAATGGTACGTAAAGCAGCTAAGAAAGGAATGAACAAGCAGAATGATAACAAAGTAAGCAAGTGTACCCAGGAGGAGACATGCCCAAAACTAGCCTTGTATCCATCTTAGAAGCGGCAGCAGCAGTAAGATGGGATTAAATGAGACAGCAGATGAAAATTTTTTGGTGAGTTGGAAGGTGAAACAGTTAAGGAGAGCTTCAATAGAACTAGAGTTTACATGAGTCTGTCTGAGACTCTGCTGCCTGCCGAGGAACAAGTAACCGAATGAAGACGATGGGTTGAATTTGGCAAGGACATGATCACGTGCCAACCTGTCGAATCGTCAATTCGATGTCGTGTTGGTTCAAACTATGTTCGATGTCCTAAACGTGACCCGCGAATGAATTGGCGTCGTCGTCTTTGAGAATCAAAGCATGAAAATACCCGACAATCTGGCAACACATATGTATGAAGTACCCTCAAATCCTTTGTCTCATTTTTCATATACCAATCCTATTATATTTTATCTCAATCATTTATTTACGTAGAACCTACTAAAATCAGTATTTTTAAACCCAGACCAGACCGGCCGGTCTGACCAGTCGGTGGTCGAGTCTGGGTTATACTTCAAAATCAGTTGTCAATTGACCCAGTTTGAACCGAATAAAATCGGTCAATTTGACCGGTCGAACCGGTCCGATCCGACCAGTCCGACAATTTTTTTTTGTATTTTTTAAAATATTTTTAATATTATATATAATTATTACATAATTATTATGTCACCGGTCAAACCGGTTCAATAACCGGTCCGGATTTCAGAACCTTGACTAAAATGAATGATTGAAATCAAATAGAACAGGATTGTTACATGAAAAATGAGATAGAGAATCATGTCCTGTATAAAGTACGAGAAGTGTCCCCTGTTTATTTCCAACTGCCACATATTCTGGTCTTTTTAGACAGAGCCCATTAACCCATTTGATCCATAATGCTCCCTTGTGAATGTATAACCTCCAAAGCTTTTTACTTAAAAGGACTTTTTGCATAATAGAAACAGGAATAATTCCCAAGCCGCTCATCTTCCTTGGAATGGATATCTCTTCCCATTTAACCTTTGCCCCTTTCGAATTTTCTGCTTTATTAGACCATAAGAAAGCTTTGATGCTCCTTTCAATCTCCTTAATGACTCTCTTAAGGAGTATTAAATAGGCAACTCAATGTACATGTAGACTATTTAGGACATAATTGATAAGAGTTAGCTTAGTAGTAAAGGATAGAAATTTATTTTGCCAAGTATTGATTCTTGCTTTGTATGATTCAATTAGGGTAATGCAGTCAATAAATTTTGGCTTAACAGTGGTAATAGGGATACTAACATATCTAAATGGTGGAATTTGAATTCTGAAGCCAGTTCTCCTGCTCAACCTTGACTGATTCCTCGTGTTAGAAGAAATGAACATATTCACTACAAAAAAAATGACATACGGTAACATGCAATAAGTGTTATTAAATATGAATGGTAACACTAATGACTATGCTATGACAACCCATGTTACTAAAGATATTATGCTTTAGTAACAGTTTTGACATGTTATTGTTGAGTTTAATATGACATTTATTGATAGCTACAAATGATTTTATATTATATTTTATAAA
>JANKOD010000007.1:6194280-6208679 GCA_026284645.1 Erythroxylum acuminatum
TCGCCGACCTCTGCGTGGATATCGTTAGAGACGATCTCCGTTGGTCGTTTATGGTTTGATTTCGTTCCTCTGTCGTCGATGCATGATTCTGGGTTCAGGGAAGGTTCCAGAACAGCTTTGCTGTTATTCCGCACCGCGTCCATGAGATGGACGCACTGGGTTTTCCTGTTTCTGGGAATCGCGATTCCCTACATGACCAACTATTGGTGCAACAGATCCCTCTCTTATGCTAGAAGAATTCATTTAATCAACTATATTCCTTAACTCTTTTCACATCTATTGGTCATAAAATAAATTCCTATCTAAAGCTCTAATTAAAACCATCGAAAGGATGCTAAGAAATTTTATATGGTTTGGAAAGCTACAAAAGAGAGCATTGTTAAATTCAAGTAGAAATAAGAGTGTCTTCCTAAAAAAATAGGAGGACTTGTTATTGTAGCTATCTCTCTAACTAGTAAGTGTTATTGAAAAAGAGCATTTAAAGAATTATCACAAATAAAGAGGCCCTAAGGGTTGAATGAATCCATATCTACCTTCTAAAGAGAAAAATTTTGTGAAAAATGTACACCAAAACCACCATTTTTATGGTTTATTGCTCATTTACTTAAATTGACGGAAGTTCTCTATAAATGTATCCTTTATAGATTTGGCAATAGGAAAGTGGCTTCATTCTGGATTGATAATTGGAGCAAGATAGCCCCCTTTGTAGGTCTAATTTACATTCAAATTTGAGACATAAATTCCCTAAAAATGCCAAAGTGAGTGATATAGTAAATGAGAATAATTGGGTAATTAATTCAACTCAACTTCTAAATTGCATACCTAACTAGGGATGACAATGGGTCGAGTCAGCTCGGGCCTAATTGCCTAGCCTATACCTAACTATAATCTTATAGTAAGTGAAGAGGTTATATTTGGCTAAAGCATTCAACAAGAAAGTTCACCAATGCTTCTTGTAAAGCAATATATTTTCCTCAACAATAGAAAATAGCCTAGTATGGAATAATTTGGTGCAAGAAAGTTCTTCCAAAATATGTTGGCTTGTTTATAAGAATAGGTTAGGAACATTAGACAAGATGAACTTCCTCAACATATCACCTACTTGTTGCCAATGCAAAACTAGTCAAGAATATTTGTCTCATATATTCTTTAATTGTATGTTCTTGACATTCATATGGAACAACATCCAATTTCTTTGTAAGGTTAAAGAAACAAGTCTTAATTATTTAGAGATCTTTAATAAGATCAACCAAGAAAAAGGTAACTCCAATGCTAACAAATTAATTCTCACCATTGCCTTTGGTAGCTCTATTTACTCATTTTAAAAAGAAAAAATATTAGGTTTTTCTAAGGTTGTGAAAGAACGAAGAAGCAAGTGAAAAAGGAACTTATCAGTTGGAATAATTGCTAGTAAATCAACTCTAAACAACCTATAGACTTAAGATGGCCATTCATAGAACCAAGGAGCAAGTGACAAAGGAACTTATCAGCTGGATTAGCAAATCAGCTCCAAACAACTTGTAGGCCTAAGATGGCCATCTCATAGAACTTATAAAGGGTTTTTGCTCTCCAATTCAATGCCTTAGAAGTAGCCTGATCAATACTACAACCCAATCTCTTCCATTGTTCTTGAAAACATTTGTACAGTTAGGCTTTGTCTACATGGATCCTAAGTAGATGAGCTCGAAGAACATGCACAAATAGAAGTCAATTAAGTTATTGTTGGTTTTAATTATGTCAATTAATGAATCTCTTTTGGTTATGAAATTACATGGTGTGCATGTGTTTTCTAATTTGTTTTCATTGTTACTTTTCAAGGAGTTGTGCCTTCATTGTTAAGTATTATCCTCTACAATAGCTTTTGGAGATTGAATCAAGTGAAGTTATACTTGAAGTTTTGTAAGGCTTAGTTACTTGTAATTTGATGCTTAATATATCTTCAATTTTTTAAAAATATTTACATAACTATTTATTTTTCTCTTATTGTAACTCCGAGTTTTTATCTTTCATTAAATAAATGCACGTTTATTAAGCTTTCTTATATTTTCAAGATAAACGATTAAAACTTTCAACCAATTTATGCATGCAAGATCCATCTTTCCGATATTTTGGTGTGCCTATTTCTACTCCAAAGTTGAAGTACTCAGATTGCATTCCCCTTATGGAAAAGCTCAAATTCAAGATGAATTCCTGGCAAGACAAACACTTATCTTATGCAGCTAGGATAACATTAATTATTTCAATCCTGAGCAGTTTACACATTCACTGGATGACACATCTTGCTCTTCCAAAAAAGATTCTTAAGGAAATTGACAGATTGATGAAAGCTTTTCTCTGGTCTGGTAAGGTTGTAATTGGAAAAACTGTAAAAGTGAAATAGAGTAAGCTCTCAAACCTTAAGAAAAATGGAGGGCTAAGCATCATTTCTTCCATAGCTATCTGGAATGTGCTCGTGAGTAAGTGAATATGGAGAATGTTTTCAGTTAAGGAAGTATTGTGGTATAAATGGATCCATGAATACCACCTTAAAAATCTTAATTTATGGCAGCTTGTCAAGTCCACTCAATTCTCTTGGTCATTCAATCACAAGCTAAAGATAAGGCACCTTATCTACCCCTATATCAAACATATAGTGAATGGAGGAGGAAATATCTGGATATGGTTTGATAATTGGCTTGAAGTCAGTTTGCTCATAAGCAATTCAACTTTTGCACATTTGAGAAATCGATTGCCTATAGAGGTAAGAGTCTCCATTCTAATCCATGATGGTGAATGGTAAGGTAAGGTAACTTTAGGGGCTTCTCCACATTGAGTGAGATCCTTCCTTAGTTGGGGGGACACGGATAGGGAAGATGCCATTTACTGGACTCCAAATCCTAAAGGGCTTTTCACAAACCAATCTCATATGGAAAAACTCCTTAAACCCTATTACTTAGTTAACTATCAAAAACAGACTTCGGACTAAATGCAGGTGGTTTCAAACTGAAACTTCTTGTGTCTTATGTCATAATGCTGACGAGGATCAAGATTATTTGTTCTTTGCCTGTGAATTCACTAAAGCCATATGGAGCAAGATTCAATACATGGTGGATATAGTGAATTTTTCTTTCGACTGGGAACATTCTTTGAGGTAATTCCTCAACTTCTCCAAACTTGATAAAGAGAATGCAGTTCATCCCTTCCATATACAATAACCTTTTGTGTTAAGAAAACATAGGTAGCTGCAACTTCATAGTTTTTTGAAATATTGTAATATTGTAATAACTTTAGTTAAAATAATCTAATTATTCTTAAAAAAAACTTTCAACCAATTTAGTTCTTTTTTTTAAGATTCAATGATTTCCATTTTTCGTTGTGTATTTAAACATTCTTGATATTAATTGATAGTAATACAAGAATGCAATTACATTATCTTCCTTTGATGAAATGCAAGTACACAGCCGAGTGGTAACAGATTACTCATATTTGTTAGTTTTATTTACTTACAAGTGAACCATACAATAGGTCGTCTGTTTTTAATATACTTGCAAATAGTATGATCCTTTGAATAGATAACCGAGCAAATATTGAAATTCATGGAATTGTCTCTGGATGCAAAACAAGATAATGAACAAAAGCACAAGACAACATAAACATAGCATTAAAACAAAAAGAGCTCCTCAAGGTTCATTTACAGTGGAGCTCTTCACACCGAAAATTCATGATCCAAAAGGGGCAGTCAAAGGAAAGACAGGCCACCCTCCTTGTCATTTTTCAAGAAGGGACAAAATGCTACTTCAAGGACCAGGCAAATAATGGAAGGTTAGGAAACAGGGCATGAAACAACCAATGCCAGCTTCAAAAATTTTTAATCCACTTCTAATGCAGGGACTAGTTTAAGGTCCATCTTCTTGTGCTGAATCAAAGAGAAAAAGGCAAAGTGAAATTTAAGTTCAAGAAGAAAGAAACTAGCATCCACATGATGCTACACAAGAGAAATTTGCTGGACTTACTACTCAAAATAAAGCCTTGAAGCAAACTCTGGGCTCTCTCTGCCTGCTCTGGCGTGCCAGAAATTTGAATGATCTTTTCTGTCACCTCTGGTCTGTCTTCTATTAGGGTCACATTTGCTCCAGACAACTATTCAATAAAGAACAAATTAGTTAGGGGTTCTTCATGTGAATCTGGCCAAAAAACGGGGTAAAGACTAGGCTCACCTCACTAATCTGAGCCAGTTTGCTTTTTGATTTGGCTACAAGTTTTGGGACAGCATAATCCGGTATAACAACTTCAAGAGTACTCCTAGTGACGAGTGGTTTAGGGATTCTACCAGGAAAACGAAGGCCAACATTATTCAATGGAAACAGAAGGCATATCTTTATCAAAGATAATGATGAAGTTAAATCCCCTACCTGTTGATTGTAGTTATCGAATCACCATGGCGTTCACTTTCATTTTGCTTTACTGCTTTGGTGCCAGATACTCCACAATCCTGCAAAAGCAATAGATTTCACCTTTCTAAAATCTTTAAGAAGGAAACAAAAAGTCACTTTTAATTCTTCTTAATTGTTCAATATCATGATAATTATACTAGGAAAAAAAAGATGGAAAGTGACACCACATCTTCTCCATCTCTAGTCAGGTCATTTTCTTCCATAACAGAGTTAAAACCTCACCAGTTTTGGATATACCTTATATGAACGATGATTTAATCTAATTATCCAAAGTAGAGTACTGCATTCTGAAAATATAGAAACAGGGGGAAATCTAAGCAAAATGCTATTTTAAGAAATCCACTTGCTTTTAAAACTGCTATATAAAAGTCATAATCCCCTTTCCAGAAATGTATAAAAACAAGGTAAATTAAACCTGCTCTTTTGATCCTGACTTAAATTTATTTAGTTCAGAATTCTGAAAACATGGGCACTAAGATGCAGTATGGCTAGACAAAATTTTCACATCCAAGAAACACAGGAAGTGAAGCAGAGTAGATGAGAAACGAATGGTATTGTTTTTAGAATAGGATTTAGCAGAAAGGCTATCTCCACTGCACCATACCTTCGATGGCTGAGATGTAGGTGCAGATTGTACATTCTGATTTATCGCAGCAGGAGGATTACCAACATTTTGAACTTCATGAGCCAGGGCTACGTTATCTGGAGAAGCTGACTCCATACCTGAAGCACTCCCAAGAGGGCCTGATTGAGAAACAGGTGAAGGAGTATCTTTCTGAAAGAACTCCTTATATAAGTAACTCCGAATTCTTGATGTGACTTCTACAAGAGCATCTCTAGCTGCTTTTATTTCCCCTTCAATCTGTAGAGAAGAGTAATCAGTTGAGAAAAGTAAACCTTTGCAAAAACCAATTGTGCTTATCATTAAGGAATTCTATGTTTTGTCTCCATAATTTCAACTAGCAAACTTCACATCAAGATTGTAATATACATCATGAGCACAAGAAAGGACAGTATATCGAGATTGAGTAGGCTTCAGGATTGCTCAATTCTAGCAATCAAGAAACACCAAAACTGAATCACTTAAAAGAGTTTGTCAGTCAAGAAATCATGCTGCAGACGAGCAATGCTAAGTGAATCGTCAAAAAAATAATAAACTCAGGTTTACAGTTATTTATCTTCCAGCATATTGTCCAGAAACAATTATCAAAAACTAAATAGAAAACTTCATGTGAAAGGCCTTCCTAAAAGTTTGCTGGTTATGTAGCGTAGCAAACCTGTACAAGCTCATCAGTCCCTGATACACATGTAGGAAGTGATCCTTTGGGTAGGATCTGTATTTTTGCTCCAGTTAACCTTTCCAGATCAAGTAATGAGCCATCTCTTCCATCTAGACATTCAATATCACTAGCTGGGACAAGTAATCTAGTTGTAACCATATTGTCTTTATCAGGTATGAGATCAACAATGTGAGTCTGAATATGCAATAAAGCTTCTTGTGCAGGAAATAGTTCATCGTCCGGACCCTAAGAAGAAATGTAAACAGACAATAGAATTTTCAAAATTGGGTAAAATTAGAAAATTAGAGAAGTATGCTTTTGATCTATGAATCTCTAAAATCAAACTTGCTCGTTAGTAAGAACTTATAAACGCATCCTGAGGCCTATCTCATATTACTTTGTTGCAACATTTCTTTGCATGCCTGCAACAGGTCCTAATTTTTATCTCCGTTTCAATTCTGTCCTCTCCAAACTCTTCAGTTTGACACTTAGGGAAAAAGATGAAAGTACAGAAGGCATTAATTAAACCAAGGAAAAGATTTTCCTTTTTTGAGTATTATTGAGCACAACCAGGCATGAAAGATTTTAGGCAAAACATACAATCTAATTTACACTTCTATGTAACAATAAGCAAGAAAGAAATGTATACTATACTAAATGGTCATCACTTCAAGGTCAAATAAATTGGACAAAATATAAATTGTTAGCAGAATGAAGTTTAAAACATTAAAAGAAATAAGCAGTAATTGGTTTACCTCTTCAGAGGAAATTATTATTATCTGTTCATCTGACCCAGATACAGGATCTGAGATCTTCACATCCACCCCAATTTCATTTTGAAGTAATTCTATTAGGCCATCTGACTCCCCAGCAACTCTGTTAACCTTGTCAATTGGGCAAAGTATTCGAAATACAAGGTCCTCACCATAGAAAGGCTGCGTATTATCAATGGGAACCTCCCCAGATTCAATTGCAACACCAGATGGTCGTGAATAGTTATTGCCTCTGTAATTTGGCCCAGATTGTCGTGATCCAAAAGAGCCCCCGTCAATGGATGCTCGACGAGTTGTATTATTCATGTAAGGTATATAATCCTCATCAGGGAAAAATCGTCCCTGAAAATGACTGCGGTCCCGATGTTGACTCTCCCTCAAGCGGGATGAAATTATTGATACAGCCTTTTTCACATTATTGACATCACCTAAGACCTGCAAGGCATAAACCAACATGAGACAATGAACACAGTAAGCTAGAGTTGATATAGTTTCTCCATTCAAGCTCTAAATTTGGTAACAAGAGAAAAACATATAGTCTATTAACTAGGAGGAATAACTCATAAGAAAAGCCTATTCAGACAATTTCCAAGGGCCTTATTTGTTAATAGTATATTAGTGTCTACATCCATCAGACCCTGCATAACCTATTTGCCACAATGCTTTAGAAAAGGTCCACAAGTGTAATGCAGATATTTAGGCGGAGACATGATGACCTTGCATTTCCTATAGTTTCCCAAGTATTGGATGCTTTACACAGAGATACACACAGAATTTAGGTGGCTCATAGTCTACATATCTGAGTATCAACCTCTTCCTTTACCTTCAGGCAGACTCAAATCACAAATGCTCAAATTACCATGACTGAGATGTCAATAAACTCAATAATGGAGCCCCAATTAGCGATGGTGTTTCCTCAACAATCAAATGAAAAAGGAGTAGACATATGAGCTAAAGCAACTTCAGAGACACCAGTCCCAGTCATATATCACTAACAAGAAAATGCCAGATAGACGAGGGAGTATAGATTCTTAGAAAATTAACACAAATTATGTAATTCTTAATAGAAATAGCAAGATCGCAGTAATTAAAAGCATACACAAGGAATTGGCAAAATGAATCAAGAATAAGAAGAGAAAGAACAAGAAAGAGAAGGAAGAGGAGGAGCAGCAAGAAGAAGCAGTAGAAGAACAAGAAAAGGAAGAAAGAGCAGCAACTGGCAATCATTCTATTCTCATGACCAACAGAAAATTGCTTTCATGCACCTTCCAATCATTTAGAACCCTTGCTAATTTGCATGGATCAATCCTAAAATTATCCACGAGCCTGTTGATCTTTTTAAAACTATTGTAAACCGGTGTCTCTGAACTTATCAGTATTCCAGATGTTCTAGCTTTAAGCCTTTAACTGCCAAATATTGGAAAAACTGGTGGCATTTAAAAAGGAGGCGGATTCATATATCTTTTATATATTTAAGCAGAGAATTAAAGTAACTCTCGTCCATAACATCTTCAGTTTCAGCTAACATAACGTCCCACAAAAAAGAGTTACGGCATTGTTTTACAAAGACGAGGATTTAGTAAGAGCTTAATGTAAACCTGAACAATCTCCTCAGACATGGAAACACAACGAGGCAAGGTATGATCTCTAGGCAAAATCCTTATCTGGGTTTTTGTTTCCATCCTCATTTGTTCAATAATCTTTCCTCCTTTCCCCAACAAACAACCCACATGCATCCTTGACACCACCAACCTGGTAGCCACTCTGTTGCCACCTCTACCACCACCAAATTCCTCCTCCTCGTTCCCATAACCACCTCCACCGTTCATCGGAATCTGAGCATCACTTTCAAGAATCCTATCATGTATTAAAAACAACGCCTCCTGCGCCGGAGAGAAATTGGGCATTCTTCCTTCAGGGTCACGCCGCCGCGTGTCGGATATCTCGATGATTCGCTCCTCGTCGCCAGGGATCAACTCGTGGACGTTAATCCACGCCCCAGTATGCTGTCTTATGGACTTGATGATACTCCCAGACTTGCCAATGACTCCACCAGCTTTGATATCGTGACACAGAATGCGATAGCTTGTAGTCACCATCAGGGACGAGTCCTGCTGAGGTTTTGAAGTTCGGTTGCTGTTTCCGGCAACCGGTCCACGGTGGCGATGGGTGTTATTGGGCGTGTAGTGATGGCTGTTGTACCGGGGCTTGGTTCTAGCCACGGTGTCATTATCATAATCCTGGTGGTCATAGTAGTAATTCCGCTTAGATCTGGATCTTTCCATCGTCACTTAAGAGGGAAAAGTATAGGTAAAGTCTTGAAGCCCGAAATGTCAATGAATTCCTCAAGATAATTTCAGACAGTCCCAGTCATGGACATTGAGAGATGGATTTCCAAGGGCTTGCAGATTTGTGCTTCCTTTCTTTTGGGTCCTCCTATTCTTAATTTTCTAATTGTTTTCAGGGAAAGTAAAAGAGACTGTTAAGTTACAATGCGAAACTTCTTAAATTTCATTCATCACAGTTGAAACCCTAGGCGTAGGGGAAGGGACAAAGAGGAAGAAGTAAGTACCCAATAGAGAGAGAGAGAGTGACGTGTGTCCAAGTTGGTGCAATGGGAAATAATACCCACTATGCTTCTGTTTTCTTTTTTTTATACTTTACTTCGCTAATGATGCAATAACCGCAACTGCTCACGCTCACGCTCCTAATCTTGGTTTTCTAACACGGGATTAGAATAGAGTTAAATCAAAACGTCATCACTTGGTGTTCTAGTTGTTGTCACGAGATTATACGATATAGGTATCAAGTTTTCTTCGCTTTTTTCAATAGAAGTTTTCTGTTAGAATTGTGTAACCATTTTTTTTAATCCACTAGGTATTCTAGAAGGATTCTAATTGTAGAAAGATAGCTTTAAGTTATTCACATTCAGACTAATTTTTGTTCACACCGGATCAGCCCATAAGAAGTAAAGTGCTAGCCAAACAAATTTCTCCATTCACAGGACTCAAACTCGAAACTTTTGGTTAAAGAATGAGAATGTTGAACCACTCACACCAACCTCTGGTTAAGAGATAACCATTTTCAATATAATGAAGGTTGATTCAAAGAATAAATAAAACTTAAGGGTAAAATAATTAAAAAGTTTTTAGATTATAGTCTACAAAATAAAATTGTATTATAAAATAATAAGAATAAATCATATAACAAAGAAAAAATTTTCATCAAATTTAGTGAAATATTGAAAGTTAAAAAGTTTAAACTATTTTGGGCATTTGAATTTGCATAACTGTTTTCAATAAAAGTTTTCTTTTTCGTGTATATAAATAATTTGTTTTTTATTGATAAATAAAAAGTACATATGAAATTGAGTTCTCAAATGGCTAAGTAGTTGATGATAGGGATAGCAATGGCTTGGCTCCTGTTAATTTTTTAAAATATTTTTTAAATTAAAAATAGAATAATTTATTTTTTTAATTGGATTCGGCCTGAGCCGTCCAGGTCCATGCTTACTTAAAACTTAACTCTTCTAAATAAAACAATGTTGTTTCGCTTAGAATAATTAAGTTTCGAGTTAGTCTGGGCTGACCCATGGGCCAACAATTGTCATCCCTAGTTGACGAAGGATGTATAATTAGTACAACACTAACTTTATTAATGTGACACATTAATGCGAAGAGGCAAATATTACATAAAAGCTAGTAAATAATGGACTAAGTAAGAAGTATGAGTCATGGTCTAACCATGAAATTCATGATTCAATAATATTCCTTTTTAGCCTTGTGAGATCAATAAACATTTAGGGAATTAATGGTTGAGTAAATGTGCCAAACATTAGAGTGGATGGGTTATTAACACTTCAAATTTCATCATTCTTGCCCTAGCATTCTTTACATCATTTGATCAATTTTTTGAGATATAAGTCAACTAATTTTACATGATAAAAAGTATAAAAGATGTATGATTGATAGAACAATCACTTATCTTATTAAAACAATTTTGAAAAACTTAAAGGAACAAGAACTTAGTAAGTCCTAAATTGGATGTTATGTTCTAGAGTCTAATTGAGAAACAAGAAAAGTCCACTTGATCCATTAAGAAGCTACTTAAATCTATATAGTTTTAGAACACATTAAAAAAAATATTAAGAAAATTATTATTTTAAGAGTGAGATTTTCTTGAAATTTATAATGAAAAGATATACTTGAAGTTTTATTCAAAGAATAGGTAAATAAGGGAACTATTAGAGCATGATTCTCTCGTATGAATATCATGTACTTTTCTTCTTCTTCTTTTTCTTCTTCTTCTTCATCACCAAGATTCCTGGATTTTGCTTATGTAGCTCCCAATCTCATCTCTCATCTTCATGCATTGCTAATACTCTCTCCCAATCTCATCTCTTATCTTCATGCATTGCTATTCTTGCACATTGTCTACTTTCTTTTATTACACCACCCTCTTCCATAGTTACTTCGACTTCTGCTATTGTACTCTCTTCATCATTCTCTGATCTTTACTTAACACTACTCATCATCTTCCTGCTGCATTATCCTACCTTATTCTACTTATTTTACCTAGACACACTTCTTAACCAGCTTAACTAGCTTTTACCCTATAGACAATATCCTCAACCTATGCACTCTCAATTCCCTAAGGCCCTTATTGTTGAACCTCTTACTTCCACCTTTATAAACCCTCCTTCAGCAAAACTTAACACTATTCCCATCCGAAAAGCTTAGGCTCAGGTGGTGGGAGATTCAAGACCTGAGTAGAAGCTCATGTATTTTCCTCCTAATGAAATAGCTGAGAAACAAATTATTTCACCACCTTTGGAGATATTAAAGGCAACAGTTGATAGATGGATAACCACTTTATTTGGCTTCTTTATTAATAAGAGAATTGCATTTCTAGTTATGAGACAACGTGCCTTGAATAAATGGACACATATGGATTACTTGATGTCCTGTTGAACAATGAGGATGTCTTTTTTGTTAAGATTCTCAAGCTTAGAGGAAGCCAAGATAGTGCTTCAGTATGGACCATGGCATGTCCAAAACAAGCCACTTTTGTTGTAGTTATGGAGACTTGGAGTTAAGCTGGATGATCTCAAACAGGATAATATTCCCATCTGGATATGTTTGCATAAAGTCCCATTTGAATACTGGATCACTTGTGGACTTAGCCATCTTGTAAGCTTTACTGGGAGACCAATTTCATTGGATCAATACAACAGAAACAAAAAAAATTAATTTTTCTAGAGTTTATATTATGGTCAGTTCATTGTATGATTTACTTCAAACTATAGCATTCATCAGACTCAATAAAGATTTGATCATTTGAAGGTTACATATATGTAGAAACCTCAGCTTAACAAGAAACAAACATGGAAACCCACAGGGAGAGTTTTTAAGACAGGTAATTACTAGGAGTTGATGGACTTGAACAATATGCAAGATGAATAGAATGAACACTTGCAATATGAACATAATGAACATATGTAGAACGAACATAATGAACATATGCAGAATGAACATAATGAAGACATTATATTATAATCTCCTATCACATTAGGTAAGCTTACAAGCAAGCTAGGAAATAAAGTACAAAAGGGAATGAACATCTGGATGATTCATAAATTTCCATTAAGGAGACCTTGGACAATGCAGAAAGTAATTCTATTGGAACACCTAGTAAGCAAGTTAATAAAACAAATGCAGAAGGATCAGTAATTCGACACATTGGTTAAAAGAAGATCTAAAAGGAAGAAGAAACTCTCCCAAGGGGAGACTCTCATATGATTATACTTACTTAAAATGTAATGGGAACTAATGTTCCCTAAAAGAAGCTTATGAACAAAGATACAATATTGCAAAATAAAGTGACTATTGTAGGTATTTTGGAAATTAGAATGAGAAAGGAGCATTGCAATATACTAGATTACTTTCCATTGCATTGGCAAATAATCTCTAATTATAATTGTCATCCTAATAGTAGAGTGGTTGTAATATATGATTCTAATTCTCTAACTGTTCATTCATCTATCATTTCATAATTGATGGTCCATCTTTAAGTACTTATGAGGTCTCTCAATCATCATTTGCGTCTCTCTTTCATATATGCACACAATACTACATACCAAAGATACTTCTTATGGAATCAAATTAATGATATTGTAGCTTCTATCAGCTTACCTTGGATGCTAGCTGTAGATTTCAACTCCATTTTAAAGATAGAAGAAGTTGAAGGCTTGAGATTAGTGTGTAGCCTATACACTAAACCTAGTAAATGCTTGGATGGAGCTCATTTTACTGACATTCCCTCGAAGGTTGTTTCTTTACAAGGAACAACAAACAAATAGGTTAGTTGCTAATTAGAAAGAAGCTTTATATAAGTGTTGCAAATTTAAGCTAGATGTCTACTTTCCTAAGTTGCTTCTCTAAGTATTCAAGAAATTATTTATCATACGATAACATATTAACATTGATAGAATCTACAAACTTCAAATTTCCATTTAAGTGTCACAATTTCCCCTTAGATTTAGATGGTATGGAAGCAGGAATTGCTATGAGATCTAACATTAAAGGAGCTAAGTAGTATATATTCACAAGGAAGTTACATATGATTAGACAAGAAATGAAAATGTTGCACAAAACCAACATTAGCAATACCCATCACCTTGTCAATACTACTAAAATGGATTTTGAGGATTGTTAGGATCACTAGCAGTAGGATTTTCTCTAATATAATCACCAACAATAACTTTTATAATCAGGGCATCAATATTTTCACCACTGGGATTACCATCATTACCTTGCATCGATACATTATCCTTATTCTTTTGAATTCCTATAATGTCATGATACTCTTCAGTATTGAATGTTCTACCAGTACGTTTCTAGATTCTATTTGTGTTGTTTTGTGGCTTCCAAGCATAGGATACTTTGAAAAAAAAATTCATATGGTTCCAAGCTTGCATCTAGTCAAATGATGGGTATGCTCTTAAGTAAGTCAGACATGGAGGATACTAATAGACAGGTTCTTGTAAATAGGATTCTTTTAACCTTGGCTATAGCTTGGTCCATTCATATTGGTCTTTCAATAAAGCTTGCAATGTGGCTTAATCTAGAAGTGGACCAATACTGTAATGGAATTCTATGAATACATATCCATAATGGAATGTACTTTTGCTTAATATCTTCCATTCTCAAACTAGGTCTCCAAATTTACAAAAATATAGTTTTGTTATGCACATACCAAGGACTTGCTTGGAGAACTTTCTTTGCATCATCTTGGCTGGAAAAATTAAACAAGAATACATCATCTGCATTAATGAGTATGTCTTGCAGCCCCATAGATCTCCAGTTGTTCATTTCCCATTGCTTTATGGTAAGGAAAACAACACTTTTGTCAAAGAAAAAGCCTACCAACGTAGTGTTCCACTTACTAACTCCTATTCGAAGAACATCCAAGGGAGGTGACATAATTCTAGTTTTAGATGAATTAGAAGAGAGACAATAGCTCAGCTTTAGGTCAGGGGAAGAGTCTCCAATAACTTGGACCCAGAATCTTTTGGAGGTTATAGGGAATTGAGGATTGAGTGAGGGTTCAACTAGGGAAGATGATGTTACTGGTGCTGGAGAATTTTAAACTAAAGGCAGGAAGTTGCTATTGTCCATAAAGGGAAGGTAAAGACTGTTGGATAAAGTTGAGTCACGGAGTTATAGGGTAACCAGAAGAGTCTAATGTTAAAGATGGGTAGGAAATGAATTAAGGTGTTTGTCATGCTAAGGAAGAAGCAAGTATAAGAATAAGTCTGGACAAAGGAATGCAGAAAAGTGTAGGAAAATCCCGGGAGGTACATCATATGTACCAGGTGCGGAAAACAAAACTTTTTTGTCACCGGGACTTCCCGA
>JANKOD010000007.1:6216938-6236714 GCA_026284645.1 Erythroxylum acuminatum
TGGTGGACAAAGACAAAAACAAGGAATCTACGGCAGATTCGTCTGTCACACAAAAATTGGAAGACTCTTTGTTGGCGCAGCAACTTGAAGGTCATATACAGGAATGGGAGTCCCGATTTCAACAATTGCAGGCACAACTGGAGCAAGCTTTTGACCTCCTCAAACTTCAGGCAGCCACTACGGATAAATTGCTTGCACAGGGTACGCCATCCAGAGATCTTTCGGTCGAACCTAACCCCCGTTATCGACCGCCTCCATTTCGCGAGACTGCTCAAGGCTCTCAGGGTGTGGCTTCGTCGGATCGGCCAAAGATGAGAATTGAACCACCGAAGTTTAATGGCACGGATGCTGCTAGTTGGGTGTTTAAGGTACAAGACTATTTTGAGTATTACAATACTCCTGAGCATGAACGTTTACAGTTAGTTGGTATGTTTTTTGAGTCACCGGCATCGGATTGGTTTCGTTATCAACGTATAAATAACTTAATCAATTCTTGGGCTGAATTTCTAACGAGTGTTAAGCAGCGTTTTGATCCGGAGTTTTATAAAGATTATCTCGGATTGTTGTCCAAATTACAGCAAAAGACATCTGTGTCGTCATATATTTCTGAGTTTGAATCTTTGCTCAATAAAGTGAAGGATGTCTCTGAGACTTCCCTGATTTCCATCTTTCGCTCGGGTTTAAAACCTCGCATCCAAAGCGAACTACATCTTCGGAATCCGGTTACACTCCAACAAGCTTTTGCTATGGCTCAGGAACTTTCGGTTAACCACGTTGAAGCCTTTGCATCCGCTTCTTCGGCACGGCCGTGGCAATCTGTCCCTAGATCGCAGAATATTCCAGTGAACCCGCCTCTTCCATTGACGTCTGGCAATGTATCCGGTATAAAGCAGCCCATTGGACCTTCTCTTCCACGACGGTTATCCTTGGCCGAACGTGAAGAACGTTCTCGGAAAGGCTTGTGTTGGAATTGCGAGGAACGTTATGGCCCTGGGCATAAATGTGCTAAAAGATTTAATGCATTATTGATGATTGACGGTGATTGTGCAGATGAGTCTCAGGACCAGGAGGAAGAATTGGATCCGTACGTGGATGATGATCCTTCTGCCATTCTTTCTATGGCTAGTGTTGTTAGTCCAAAATCTTTACGAATTGGGGGAAGCATCATGGATCTTCCAGTTCAAGTTCTTGTCGACGGCGGAAGCACCCATAATTTTGTTCAACCTCGTATTGTCGAAAAACTGAAGCTACCACTTGAAGCAATAACTCCTTTTCGGGTTATGGTTGGAAATGGAGCTACTCTTCGTTGTGAACATAAGTGCCCGAATGTACACTTGGATCTACAGGGACACTCTTTCATACTTGATTTATTTGTCTTACCCATTCATGATCCTGATGTTGTGTTAGGGATACAGTGGCTTCAGGAATTAGGGGATATTACCCATAATTATGCATCCTTAACTATGAAGTTTGTTTACCATAATCAACCTTTAGTGCTGCAGGGCAACGTTGGGTCTCCACGCCAGATTTCTTACCAGGCGTTGCAAGCTTTGATGGAGTCTGAAAATTATCCTTTTTGTTTGGAAGTACAACTTGTGGAAGCTTCATCTCTTGCCTTCGAATGTGCAACTGAGCAGTCATTATTTCCAGATTCTCTGCCTTCGGTTATTCGGACAGTGTTGGAAAAATTTGCGGCAATATTTCAACTACCCTCAGGGTTACCTCCTTCGCGGCCATGGGATCATAGAATTCATTTAAAACAGGGCTCGCACCCGGTTAATGTTCGGCCATACCGCTATCCGTATTTTCAGAAAACCGAAATCGAGAGATTGGTCAAGGAAATGTTGGACGATGGGATCATACAAATAAGTACTAGTCCGTACTCATCTCCAGTTCTCCTTGTTAAGAAGAAAGATGGCACATTCAGATTCTGCGTGGATTATCGGGCCTTGAATGCTTTGACGCTTGCTGATAAATTTCCGATTCCTACTGCAGAGGAGTTGTTTGATGAATTGGCCAAGGCGAGGTACTTTACAAAATTGGATTTACGCTCTGGGTACCACCAAATTCGAATGCACTCGACGGACATCTCAAAAACGGCTTTCCGGACCCACGTCGGTCATTACGAATTTCTTGTTATGCCTTTCGGCCTTACTAATGCACCATCTACCTTTCAGGCCACGATGAATCACATCTTTGCTTCATGCCTTCGCAAATTCGTCATTGTTTTTTTTGACGACATTTTGGTGTACAGTTCGTCGCTGGAGTTGCACGCGGACCATCTCGCGCAAGCATTGCAGCTTATTTTGGACAATATTTTCTATGTTAAGTTGCCCAAATGCACTTTTGCAGCTACAAAGGTTGATTATCTCGGTCACCAAGTATCTCACGGCGAGCTGCGAGCTGACCCTTCCAAACTGGAAGCAATGCGGACATGGCCACTGCCGAAATCCCTGAAGCAATTGCGTGGATTTTTGGGCCTTACGGGATATTACCGCAAGTTCATCCGCCATTACGCCGTCTTAGCATTCCCACTTACTGACTTGTTGAAAATAGATAAATTCCAATGGAGCAACCAAGCCACTGATGCATTCGAGACTTTAAAATCTGTGATGATGTCTCCCCCAGTGTTAAAACTACCGCACTTTGATCTTCCATTCGTGGTAGAGACAGATGCCAGTGATGTGGCCATAGGAGCAGTTCTCATTCAGGAAGGACATCCCTTAGCTTTTTTCAGTAAAAAATTGGGCATCCGGCGGCAAGGTAGCTCCGCATATCATCGCGAGTTATATGCCATTGTGGAAGCAGTCCAAAAATGGCGTCAATACTTGTTGGGAAGAGAATTTGTCATCCGCACCGACCAAAAAAGTCTCAAGGAATTACTCTGTCAGGTAATCCAAACACCCGACCAACAATTTTATGTTCGGAAGCTGATGGGCTATAAATTTACGATTGAATACAAGCCAGGAAGTACTAATAAAGTTGCCGATGCCCTCTCGCGTCGAGAGATATCCGAGGTTCCTCCGGCTCATCTTTTCACTATTTTCGCTCAACCATTTCCTGATTTACTAAATCAAATACGAGCTGAAAATACATCAGCCCCTGATTTGCTGTCTTATCATGACGGCAGCACTGAGTTGGTTCATCCTTTTTCAATTCATGGAGGCATTCTTTATTTTCACAGCCGCATTGTTGTCAGTTCTACTTCTCCTTTGAAAGTTGATATTCTACGTGAATTCCATTCTACTCCGAGTGCAGGCCACCCGGGAATAGATAGGACTTTTCGTCGTATTGCCGCTGTCTTTTACTGGAGGAACATGCGCAGAGATGTTCGTTTATTTGTCGAGGCTTGTGAGGTGTGCCAGGCGACTAAATATTCCACCAAAAAACCAGCAGGGCTCCTTCAACCTTTACCAATACCGCAGAGAGTTTGGGACGCAATTACTATGGATTTCATCATCGGCCTCCCATTGTCACGAGGATACAGCGTCATCATGGTTGTGGTCGACAGGTTAAGTAAGTATGCACACTTTGGAGCTCTTTCTAGATCATTTGATGCTCAAAAAGTTGCCGACTTGTTTGTGGATGTGGTTATCAAACATCATGGATTTCCTATGTCAATAGTCACGGATCGTGATTCAGTGTTCTTGAGTGCATTCTGGAATGAGTTGTTTCGGCTCAGCGGGACTTCTTTATACCGCAGTACCGCCTACCACCCTCAATCGGATGGTCAAACAGAGGTCAAGAACAGATCGCTGGAACAATATCTGCGTGCCTTTACACATTCTCGTCCGACAAAGTGGTCTTTCTTCTTGTCTTGGGCAGAATTAGCACTGAATACTACGTACCATGAGGGCCTTCGGATGTCTCCTTTTCAAGCCTTATACGGACGCGAACCTCCCTCTCTACTGCCCTATGGATCTTCGGTGAGTTCCAATGCTTCAGTTCATGAAATTCTAACGGAACGTACCCAGCTACTGAAGGACCTTCGACAGAATTTACTTCAGGCCCAACAACGCATGACCTCTCAAGCTAATCGTCATCGCCGTGATGTTGTTTATGCTGTGGGTGATTGGGTTTTGCTTAAACTCCAGCCGTACCGTCAACATTCGGTGTCTAAACCTCCATCGGCCAAATTGAGTCGCAGGTATTATGGTCCCTTTAAAGTGGTGGAGCGAATCGGTGAAGTTGCCTATCGTTTGGCTTTGCCTGTGAATTCTCGTATACATAATGTGTTTCAAGTTTCATTATTGAAACCTTATGTATCCCATGCTGTTGTTCCTGTGGAGCCTTCCTTCCCTGCAGAATTTATAGACGGCAGACCAGTGCAGCAGCCTGTTCGCGCAATCTCTTCTAGGACTATCATGGTTAACGGTACTCCTCAAGATGAATGGTTGGTCTGCTGGTCAGAGGGGTCTGAATCGGATGTTTCCTGGGAGCCTGTTTCCGTTTTAGCTACTTGTTTTCCGACATTACAACTTGAGGACAAGTTG
Source organism: Erythroxylum acuminatum (assembly GCA_026284645.1). NCBI lineage: Eukaryota > Viridiplantae > Streptophyta > Magnoliopsida > Malpighiales > Erythroxylaceae > Erythroxylum > Erythroxylum acuminatum. Next base: position 6,221,432 of record JANKOD010000007.1, read on the forward strand.
GCTGTTCGAGGGGAGGCTAATGATACGTTAAATCCATCAGTTGCAACTGAACGACCAAGAAGGGAGCATCGTGTGCCACTACGTTACAGAGACTAGTGGGTGATAGTTGGTTATTTATTTCTGTTATTCCTTTAAAATACATGTAAAACGTGTTCAGCATAGTCAGGTTGTGATTGTCTATTTATAGGCAACTTTTTTATCAATACAAATATATCACATTAGTCAAAAGCTATCTTCCCCTGTTATATCGCTAACATATTCTAAACAGCTATCGCATTGAGTTTTGTTACTACAAACATTGTTATCATCTACCAACAATGACGGTTCAGATGTAGCAACATAACCAAGTTTTTAAAAACATAAAATGATTACAACTCAGCACCAAAACAGATGTAGCATCCAACAGGAGGGTCATCTAGCAACAGGGACGGTTCAGATTTTAAAACATATTATAAGGGGATTACAGAATTGGTAAACCAAAGCTACAGGTCAACTTTTTTTATAAAAAAATAAGTTAAAGCAGCACTAACCCAAGTTTCGATATGATGTTGTTGATATGCCACTGAAAATCCTGACCTTTGGAACAACTACGCATGCTCTTGAGCTCTAACCCAGCGAAAGGAAGAACTACAAGAACGTAAGCAAAAGAGAGAAGAATTAGTACCAATCAAGCATCAACGGTAAAGGCGGGAAGCAAAATCAAAAGAAAAAGCGGGCATATCCACTATACAGTTAAATTATTGACAGAGAACAAAATTATGCGAAGTTTTGTCCAAAAAGAGCATACCTTAGCCTTTAAAAATCTCGAAACTCAATCTAGGATAGACAAAGATGTTCCATGAATTAAACCAAAAGGAGAAGGAAAGAGTTGAGGTAAGAAGCGAAATCAAAAACAAGAAGGGGAATTGGCTTGGCTTAGGTGAGAGCAGAGCTAAACCTAACGAATTTTATTAAAACGTCAACGTTTTAACAGCAGAACAGACGACTATAAAAGGCACCAAAAGGAATGCTCTGACGGCTCGGGCTTTTTCTCGATATAATTTGAAAATGACGTGGCGGTTCATAGCATAAGAACACACACGACTCTCTGGGTTCGCTGGTACAAAAATTTCAAGCATTCAGGTAAGTTTATCATCTCTGTTTGGTTACCGAAAAACCGAATGAAGAAGAAATTGAATATTTGATAATTATTATCTGTTTGTAGTGTTCCTCTTCTTAACGGAAGGCAGCAATGGCGCGTCCAATTTTCGTAGGAAATTTCGAGTACGATACTCGTCAATCCGACTTGGATCGTCTGTTTGGCAAGTACGGACGGGTCGCGAGAGTCGATATGAAATCTGGTAACGCATTGCCATTTGTTTTTTTGATTAGTTCGGAAGTATTTTTATTGGTTGCGTTTTGAATTAGGGTTTTACATCTCTTGATAAAAATCGAGATTACGTCTAGTGGGGTGGACTGGATCGTTGTTGTCGTTGGAAGTAAATTTGTTGTATCCATTGTGGGTTGTGTTGATTGAGGAGGAGGTTGATTTTATTTCTGGCGGCGGTTGTTTTTCGGTTGCACAATAGTTGGAACTAAAGTTAGGGTTTTAATGCTAAAAAGCCTTTCTTGGGTCTGGATGATTGGTGCTTTTTAGCAATCATACCCAATTTCAATATCCAATCATTGGATTTGGGTATTAAGTGTTTGTTTTGACGCAGGAACTTCTCCTAAGGAAATATGAGCTTTCTATCTGGGCTTCACAACTTCTCTGCAAACCATTTATGTATTGGCTTGGAAACCTCCTTTCCAGTCTTCCATACATGCACTCACAGATGGAATCATCATCAGCATCATCCTGATTTTTCTTCATTCAATCATGTGCTACTCACTCACTTCTCCGCCTAAACGTTACCATTTTACAAGAATGGTTGTGGCGGGATCAATGAATTTAGTGCCCATGCCTACCACTACTGATAATAGGAGGACCAATGAAATCTGTCTTGCCATGCCTTCCATTTCTGAACTTGTGCTGTCTGAATGGCGAAGCATGCTTGCAATGACATCTCAACCCTGAATTCTTGGATTTTAAACTCTTTAATGCCAACATCTTGATTTAGTTCCTCATGCAACGATTCTACATGCTTTTGTGCATCAGCCTATCAAATATGTGCAGGTGTTGTACAATTTTGTGTTCCTACTTAGAAAAGAAATCGTGTTTTGGCTGATGTGCTTGGGTTGGGTGTTATGAATAGTTCAGGAATCTTATACTCCTATCTCTAAATTAGTATTATAATTGCAGGGTTCGCTTTTGTCTATTTTGAGGATGAGCACGATGCTGCAGATGCCATACGACGGCTTGACAATGTACCATTTGGTCATGACAGGCGCAGACTTTCGGTAGAGTGGGCTAGGGTATGTTTCCTTTTCATGCGTAATCATATGTGTGTATACATATGTATGTTTATGCACTTACAGATGTCTTCAGGCTCTCATTCTGTAGAAGTTACTATATTACTCTTCATTGGTGGATCTAGTTGGATTAAGTAATCAATTCTACAGGGTGAACGTGGACGACATGGTGATGGATCAAGGTCAATGGCAAATCAAAAGCCCACCAAAACCCTGTTTGTTATTAATTTTGATCCAATTCGTACAAGGGTTGATGATATACACAGACATTTTGAACGATATGGGGCAGTTCATCATGTAAGAATCAGGCGAAACTTTGCATTTGTGCAGTTTGAGACGCAAGAAGATGCAACCAAAGCGCTTGAGTGCACACACATGAGGTTATTAAGCCTGCCTTTTCCTGCTTGGTAAGTAGCATGTTATATGATAGTTCTAACAGATAGCGTATGTGTTTCTTCAGCAAGATACTGGATAGGGTGGTATCTGTCGAGTATGCTTTAAGGGATGATGATGAGAGCGGGGGTAAATATGATAGCCCCAGAAGAGGAAGATATGGGAGGTCACCGAGTCCAGCATATCGCAGGCGTCCTAGTCCTGACTATGGTCGAGCTCGTCCTGACTATGGTCGAGCTCGTAGCCCAGCTTATGATAGGTACAATGGCCCGGTTTATGATAGGGAAAGGAGTCCTGATTATGGTCGGAACAGAAGTCCTGACCATGGCAGATATCATGGCAGGTATCGCAGGTAGGAAATTTGAAAAAATCTTTGTAAAATTCTTGATTCCACTTTACTAATTAACTAGTTTCCTTTTGTCATTCCCATCTAACCTCCATTATGGCATTTTGTATCATTGTCGACAGCCGATCACCAGTTCGAAGATCGAGAACTTGAAGAGTAAGAAGGGATTTAATTGGGGGAAGTTGCTGATGTGGATGCTGCGGTGTGGGTGTGTGAAAATCTGTTCTGTTCTGCAAAAGATTGTGGGTGTAGCTTACCCGTAGATTTATGACATTAGGATTACATTTGTCATAGTATGTAGTCCAAACTCTATAGCTCTGACATCGATGGATTTAGGAATACAAAGTCAATGGACCATTAATTTGTGGTCTGTCTGTCTTTTAACCCTTGGTATATTATGTGCTTATCTATTTTAAAAATAGAATTATTACCTACTTTGACTACCGGTAAAAAAAAACTTAAATTTAAAAAATACTTTTTTAATTTTATATTATGATGATGTCATCACGATCAAAATTGTTGCATTTTTTTTGGACAAAGATGTCCATTTAGTCTTTTGTTGACTAAAATATATTAAATATTGATATTTTTTTTGCTTTATTTCATTATGCTCTCTATTTCAAAAATAAAATTTTGGTTTTTATTTGTTTTATTGTACTCCAGGCCAGGGTTTTTTTTACTTTAAAGAATTATAATAAAGTTTTGCATTTTTTTCTTTGCCCAAAAAAGTAGTTCTCATTTTTAAATATTTTTTAAGGATAGAATTATCACATATTGTACAATTTTGAAGAAAATGACATTTTTAATTATTTTACATTTTTTTGTGAAATAATGGTAAGAAGGTAACCTACAAACAAAAAATTTGTAATTTTTTCATCAATTAAGAGTTATAACGTACAATTATGAAAAAAAGACATTTTAAATAAATTTTCTTTCTTTTTTAATTTTGTTTTATAAATAATTTTATTTTTTAATTTTTCCATAAATTAACGATTATGAAATATAATTACGAAGACAATGGTATTTTTAGTCATTTTTCTTTTTTATTTATTAATAGTCAAAATGTAATACATACTTAAAATACTTTTTATTTTTAAAATAAAGGGCATAATGAAATAAAACAAAAAATATAAGAATTTAATGTATTTTAGTTAACAAAAGACTAAAATGGTATTTTTGTCCAAAAAATACAACATGTACAATTATAGTAATGTCATCGTAATACAGAGGTAGTCAAAGAAAATAATTTGTTCATTTTTAAAATAAAAAGGAACATAATATACTACAAAATAAAACACAAGAGGATTAAATATATTTTATCATTAATTTGGCCTCTTCGACTTTTTTTTTTTACCATTGCCGGTCTCATAAACTAGTGTTTTGGCGGGTCACTTGTGCATGTAATGGTTATCCAACAGGTTTTGTTGTCACAGGTGGAACTAATATGTGGGGTCTCAAGCTTGAAGTTGACAACATTCTTTTGTTTATACTGGAGAGGAGAAACACTCGACGCACTCGTTTAATAAAATGACGTGGTTGAAATAAACGAGTACGTCGAGTTTTCCTCCTCTCCAGTCCCATTTCGCACCTTTATACTTACTGATTTATAACATGGGATATTATGCTTGTGATTTTTTGTGCCAGACCTAAATTATAAGGTGAATGGGTTTCAAAGTTTTTTTGTCAAAAATTGTATGGTGGTCGTGTAAGTATATATTTGTTGGATAATTTAGTCATTTCTTATAAAGTTTCTTTTTAGAATTTAAAAATTCATTAAAAAATAGAGAAGATTACATCAAGAGAGGGTCTCTACCACGTGAAATAGACCCACTTGATACACTAAACACTTCTAGGTTAAGCAAAATGACGACGTTCAGAAACAATGTTAAAGGGCAAAGTCGTTTAACATTTAGGGTATAACGATCTACGACTTTCCTGAATCTTCAACTATTACTCGATTTATGTAGCCGTTCCTCATTTACCAAAGCCCTATCCAATTTTTTCCTGATGTGCCAAATAGAACTTTGCTTATTTGTCCAAGTAAACTTATGACCTTGAGATTTAAATCTATAAGTTTCACCTCCTACCAGTGACCGAGCCAGGAATTTAAGATAGGGGGCCCAGTGCACCACTAACCTCTAAATAACCCCGTCCTAATATATATATATATATATATAATCTTGGGTAATCTTGGGTAATATTATTTAATAATCTTGGGGGTGGGGGGCCCAGTGCACCACTGGCCCCCACCTACCTCCGTCCCTGCCTCCTACATACAATCAAACATATCAGAGGAGTAGTTGAGTAGGTTACAATTACCTTTAGCCTTTGATTTTAACAAAGTGGTATTAAAATCCCCACAAACCACCCAAGGGGAATTTACCGAGGTCTTAATCCTTCTTAGGTAATTCCAGAGGTTAGATCTTTGGAACACGGTGTTGAATCCATAAACAAAAGTAGCTAAAATCCAAGAAATTTCCATTTTAAAATAAAGCTTAGTGTGAATATGCTGCCTACTTGATTCCAGAACCTCCACTTTCAAGTAATCACCATCATAAGCTATAATAATCCTTCCATATACATGACTTTGATGGTTTATAATGAACTGCCAGTTGCTACCTAGATAAACGAATTTATTCAAATTAACTTCTCTGATTTTAGTCTCAATATACAAAAAACCCAAAGCTTTTCCTTTAGCATAAAATCTCTTAAAGTATTAAGCTTGGAAGAATTATTTATTCCACTCACATTCCATACAATCAAAGTCATAGGCAATTTATTTTCCCTTTGGAGCTTTTCCTATTACTCCTAATACTTTTCCGAGAGGTGACCTGATCAAACTGCTCCTCTTGATTACTACCATTTTGCAAATCAACCTTTGATAGACTTTGTTCATTCTGTTGAACAACCGAAACTCCTTTATTTAGAATAGTACCACTAGTTTCTAGAACATTTCCTCCTTTATTCATTGGCGAATTACAAAAATTTTCTAATAAATTTTGTTGAACTCCTTTCAACTTAATAGAATCAGGGCTATTATCCTTCGGAATGCACTCCCTTATTTTAGGGGAGACATTAACTGACTGAACCATCTCTTGGTTTTTTGCTACTTGTTCTGCCTTCTCGGTTTCTTTGATTTCTTCATACTCATTATTTTTCATACCCATCACTTCCCAATAGTCACCTTTAATGAAGATTCTACCCGTCAGTTTCCATTTTTTGCTTTGAGCTTTAAGAGACGGTTTCCATTGGTAAGTCACCAAGACTTTGTTTTCTTTAAGAGAGTTTTCATCTGCCAACCTTAGAATAGGGATACTATCCTTCATTTCCTTAGAGATATCCATACTCACACATAACCGAGCAAATCCAACTCTTTTTCTCAATGCAATATTTTCATCCATACATAAAGATTTCCCCAAGTAGCTCGCAAGCATACTAAACCCTTTTGTAGTCCAAAACTCCAAAGGGATATTGTGAATGTTCACTCATAGGGGTATGCTCTTTATTCTGGTTTTTTTCTAACTCCATTCCCGGTTGCTAATTTTGGAGAAATAATGGAAGTTGAAAGATATTCCATAGGCTCTCTTTTATTACCTTTTGAGCTTCCGATTTGGAAGAAAAGGTAAAGATTATATTATCCTCTTTAGTTAACATTACTTCCATTAGACCTCTTTCTTTCCAGTTTCTTGAAAAGCAAGCTTTTTGTTCATGAAAAATTCAACAAGAGTAGCTTCTCCTGTCTTAGCTCCCGGCTGCAAAACATCTAAGTTAGGAACCACCATTAGCCTATCATCAATCTCCACTAGAGGGCTGAACACCAAAGAGGAGTTAGGGTTATCTCTAACAACCTATTTCCATGTCTTTCTAGGTCCTCTAGCTGTGTCTCCAATAGTTGAGATATAACCCTTAAGTGGAGTAGCAGCAATATAGTGAGGGATAGTTGTAGAAAAGGAAGGGGAAGAAGGAACAGTTGCAGAAAGTTTAGAATGAAAGGGAGGAGTTGAGTTAGGATTAGGAGAGGTGGTTTGTTTGATGGTTGAAAGAAGGGTTGAAAAATTAGTGTCCATTTGTTACACAACTCATTATATACGATAACATTTTAAAACTCTGATAACACTTTCATAAATTTATCACTATTTTTAAAATATTTTTATTAAAGACTAATTTATTTTATATTCCAGTATAAAAATTTTCTTGTATTGTTTGTCTCCGTCACTTCCGCAACCATAACACTCAATAATTTGTATATTGTTGCCAAAAGTTGGAATAGTTTAAGTTTCATTGGTCTATTAAGCTTTTTTGTCGATTTCTATACCAATTAATAGCTACAAAACAAATAATAAACAGATAAGAAATCTAACCCATCCAAATCAAAAAAATACGCGTGGTCCGACCATATCTTCTTGTGCGTTGTCGCATGTTTTAAACGCTAGACCTTAACCCTGTGTCCCTGTCCCAGAACAACTTTATTACCATCCCACGTAACACACCAATCGCACCTCCCTAACTCCAAGACTCAGTGAATGAGAAAGTAAAAGGGATACATGTATAAAATTGGTTGGAACACACGACACGACTGTTCTGCTTCGTGGACTGTTGACCCAAAATCACATACTTGCGGCTTGGCAGCCTACCGTCCTTCTTCCTCCTAATCCTACGTGGGATAGGAGTGGTCCATCCTTCCTCTGTTCGAGTCTGTTTTTCCTCTCTTATTTATTTGTGAGCTGACGATAGGACCCGGAAAGCTCATATACGGACTAATCGCGTCTCTGTTTCTGGGTATTAACTTCGTGTCTTGGAAATAAACCATGCCTTTTTGCGAGGTCGCGAAATACCAGGACAGTGCGGACAGAGCTTGCAACAATGGCATCAGAATTTTCTACAGAACCTACGGCGGCGGGCCCATCAAGGTTCTCATGATAATTGGTAATTTCCTGGTATTTGAATTTCTTTATTGGGTGCATTGTTTGGGTTTCAATGGTTGTTTTTGGACGGTCAGGATTGGCGGCGACGCATGATTCATGGGGTCCACAGATAATAGGACTGACGGGCACCGATGTACCTAATGATGATGAATTGAGGAGCCCCGATCGGAATTCAGGCGATGACGGGATCGAAGTCTGTGCTTTTGATAATCGCGGTGTGGGTCGGAGCTCCGTACCCACCGACAAATTAAAATATACGTTAGTTTTGACCGGCATTCCCTTCTTGCGTTTTGATGTGTTCTTTTCCTGTGTTTGACATTCTGGGTCTGACATTTATTTTTTCTTCGAGTGTTTTCACGTTTTCTCGTTGTTCTTGGATTACCTTTCCGATCATTTTGCTTTGTTTGGTTTGAGAAGATAAAACTGTAATCATGTTTTGCTTCTTTAAAATGCAAGAAACTGGAAAAGCTCCTCCAAGCTAATCCAACTATGTTATCTTATCTTGAAGCTCGCTTGTTTTTTTAGCACTATAACAACTTATGGTTTAAGCTAATCTAACTATGTTATGTTATCTGGAAACTCGCTTGTATTTTTAGCACTCAATTGTTCCAACCAATGCCTTCCATGTTTGCGTTGCGTGCAGAACAAAATCAATGGCTAAAGATGCTATTGCTTTAATGGATCATCTGGGGTGGCAAAAAGCCCACGTATTTGGCCATTCAATGGGTTAGTCCATTAAACTCAGTTTCCTTTCGTAATGTAAAGAATTACTTGTTAAAGGCAGATGCCTTAAGTATCTAGAGAGGTTATTGATTGATCTTTGTTTAGATAGTTTTAACATTAGTTAGACTTGTGTTAAAGTCTCAAAGTAAGTCAGACCTTGAGCAAGTCACTTTACAGCAATTCACTCCTGGTCGATATCATTTTGAAGCTAACTCAACTTGTTATTACTTAAACAGGAGCTATGATAGCTTGCAAGGTAGCATCCACGGTGCCAGACAGGGTTTTGTCTTTGGCGTTGTTGAATGTCACTGGTGGAGGCTTGGAATGCATTCCAAAGGTACTTTGTTCTTCTTGTCACTTGTGCGGCTTCTCCGTTATCTGCTTGCAAGTGCAACTATACTCCTCCTAAATTGTTGCTGGAGTCTATACAGACTATACTTGAGTACTTGACTATGTAAATAGTCGTGAAGGAATAAAATTGTTGGCTTTACTTTCATATACTTTAGATGGCCTAAATTGGTCACCATTGCTTAGAATCTAGTCGGATGGAGTAAGAGATATATGCGCATTTTATGTATATATTGTCCCAACAACTGTCACAACTAGGTGGAGTCTTATGCATTTGATTTTGCTTGATATGCCTTAAGAATTCCTTTTTTGGTAATTCCCATACAGAATAGCTAAGATTCATGCATAAAATGAAAAGAATTCTAGGCAAGAAGCTATTACGGTTACAAGTCTCCAAGTAGCTTTGATATGGTAAGAAGATAGTAGCAACATTTACTTATACTACTTGTTACTTCATCAATTGTGTTCATAGACTGAAAGTGAAAAGATCTAATGGGTGATTGTCAAAGCTTTTCCTATTATTATCACCGTTTTGCATTAAACCGGGGCGTTATCTTGTCTTTTACATCCTTTTTATCTGAAAAATGGAACTTTTTTCCTCTTTATAGAAACATTGATATATTCATGTGCAAAACACCTCCTAATGGGGTTATACAATTCTTGAAGATAGTTTAAGTACCAATTCCTACAATTCCTGGTCAATATACTAAGCTTTTGTATGATGATAGCAGGAACAGAGAAAATTGATGGATGGGAGCCCTTTGGTTTTGACATTATTAAAATAAATATTGCATTGTAGGGAATACCTCGTTATTACTCATTCAGTTGATAACTTTATGTACCTTTTACCTGTGTGCTGTAACTGTAAAGTATTAAAGAGTTGTTATTCCAAATTACTACATTTAAATCATCGGAAGATGGTGATGTTATATACATTTTGCAGTTTGATTGGCAAACGTTGTCTATTGCAATTCGCTTTTTAAAGGCTAAGACACCTGAACAAAGGGCAGCTGTTGACCTCGACACTCACTACACGCAGGTATCCAGGACCCAGGGAGAAAATGGAGAATATTTATTCATTTATTGCCAACTATATCCAGTTTATAAGCTAGACAACAATGTGCATTTTATATAATAGTGCATGTTTCTGGTTTTTTGCTTTTTGCTATTGCTGTCACAAGACCTTAAATTTGGGGGGAAAAAAAATTAGGCATTTTATATTGACACTGATAGACTATAAAGATTACATTCTGCTTGTGTTTCATTGGATGGTAGACTCATCAATCATGTGCTAAATTGGATAATATGGATTACCCTTTGCAACTTTAATGGCTTTTTCTCGTTGGTTCTGTTTTCACAAGACTGCTCCAGCTGGCTTGGTTCAAAGATGTACTAGGACTTGGACTTCTTTCATGGGCAGGCATAAAATACATGTATCATATATGTATTAAATAGTGTGCGGAGACAGCTTCACGTACTCCTTTTTGTTGTCTGCATCAAATAACAATTTGAGTATATTTTTTATGGGATTCGAGGAACTTATTACAATTCTATCAATCTCGGGCATACAGGAATATCTTGAGGAATATGTTGGAACAACCACAAGAAGAGCAATTCTCTATCAAGTGAGTGAAGCATGTTACTCATACAGAGACATTTAATTTTGGTGCTTGTTAAAAGATGTTTGCTCTTAAGAGAATGTATGCATTAACACAATCAATGGATCAAAAAAATGATGGAAGAAAATAAACAAACACAGACAACATTTAACCAGCAGTCTAGCACTTTCAAAACCAGCATCCTTGGCTTTGAAATGACAATACGTCATTCACTTGGATTAGCCTTGTTTTCTAGGTCATTTATTAATTTTCTGCTAGTAACAATGGAATCCTCTGGTTCAGCATGACGTCATGTTACGCTTAGGGTCATGCCCTTTTCCAGCTGCTGGGACTTGCTATTGTTGGCAATTTGTAATATAATTGATTGACGATAATACTTAGGAGTGTCTTAGCTAGACCTTGGTAATTTTTGGTTACAGGAATATGTAAAAGGTATATCATCAAGTGGGATGCAGTCCACTAGTGGTTTTGATGGTCAAATCAATGCTTGCTGGACACATAAGGTGACAAGAACAGAAGTTGAACTGATCCGCTCTGCTGGATTCCTTGTGACAGTCATACATGGGAGGTAAAGATGAGATTCGGCCATAAGATACAATAATGCTACCAAGTCATCATAAAAATCCATTGTTTATCTTTACTCTCCATCCTAAAAATAAATGTAGCTTTCCTTGGCATTTATGCTTAACTTCAGCGCATGTAGAATAAGATTTGCCAAATAATGTATTTAAATTGTTAAAGTAGAGAGAAATTGTAGAAATACAGCTTGAGCTTTTTCGTCAACACAGCTCTAATACATGAATATATGCATATTAACAGGTTTACATTACATAATAGAAGAATATTTGTTTTCATAATAAAAGATGACCTTCGGTCTGTCCGACAAATTTCACAGCTTTTCAATGCACAACTGGTAGGATCAAGAAGATTTTTGTATTTAGAAGTTTTTCAACAGTTAGAAAGTTGTTTATCAAAAAAAAAAAAGAGGAAAAAAAATCATGCTACAAACTATGATGTACAATGTGAGACAGTTAACATGTTCGTCCATCATGTAGGTTTGATATTTAAGGCCAGCCATAAGTTTAAAAATCTTCTTTAATCTTTTGTTAAATTTTGGAGGTCAGTACATGAAGAACCTTTTCATTGAAAAAAATGAGAATTTTGGCAGACATTTTCTGGTAGATGAATCAATAGATGTATCTTTATATAGATAAATGTTTATATCTGTGTGAGATTCATTTGTGATTCACTGTTTTTGTACAGGTACGATATAATTGCTCAAATGTGCTATGCAAGAAGGCTTGCAGAAAAGTTGCAGCCTGTTGCTAAGATGGTAGATCTACATGGTGGGCATCTAGTGAGTCATGAGAGGACTAAAGAGGTATCTTGTTGTCTATACATAATTATACTGAAATAGGTTGCTGTGTTATGGTATCCTGAAAAATGTGCCCCGTAAGTGATCGATGGGGTGAGAAAAATAAAATTATATTTCTTTCCACAGTTGAAGATCTTGTGATCCAAATTGGCTTTTTGAAAAAATATAGCCATATAGATATTGTAGAGTTGGAAACTAAACCAAGGACTGGTTGATTTAACTTGTTTGAATGCTTAGGAAAAGCAACAATTAGGTGACGACATTCACCATTACTGCTGCTACTGCCAAACATTTTACATCTCAGTGCATCCTACGGCTGATGCTTACGAGATTTTTTCTAAGTGCTCGATAGTGGTCGTGAAATATTTTTGTTGGAAAATTTCAACATTTTAGGTCAATCAAGCTCTCTTGGATTTGATCAAGGCATCGGAAGCAAAGATGAATCCTGATGATTGGACTAATTTGCCCAAGAAACACCCAGGTAAGAACGGCACATCCTAAAGCTCTATCTTTTAGGCACTAACACAGAGACTTGTTGCCACCATAACCTCAAGATTGGACCACATAATTGCAGAAACTATGAAGCTTAAAATTGAATTTACTTTCCCACTGAATTTCATTGGTTTCCTTAAATTAAATCAAGGGATAGGGATGAAAGGGAGTACATAAATGAGGAGATGGCATAAAAGACTGAAATTCCATAAAGGCTATGATTTCCGGTATTGTATCATTCCTTGCCTTCCTTCTAGGAAGGAATACCAGTCTTTTTGGTAGGTGTTTCAACATAGTTTATGTAGCATAAAGAATTTGTTAAGGCGTTTTCTTAATTAGAATCCATATGGTACTGAAAAGGTCTCCTATTAAACTACATATCTTGCTGCCATGGGATGATGGGTTGAAAATAACTCACTTGAATGTGCACATATTGTTATATCTTCTTCTTTTTGAGATCACTGCCTAACTTCTCCTTTATTGTTCTTAGGCTGGTTGGAAGGAGGGATGACATGTGGAATATTAAGTACGAAGGCTGGAGACGATGTCTATTCCGGCACTAGCATACCAGGAAAAGTACATCTCTACCTGATATACCTCTATGGGGTGTTTGTATTGATGTTTGACTATTTGCGGAAAGGTCTAAAAACTCTAAAACCAGCCAAAGTTGGTCCTGCTCTTACATAAGATGATAGTCAACGAACCCCACTTTTTGCAGGTAATTCAAGTTTATTCCCTGTAAGTTGCTGACGGAAATGACTTTCAACATTTTATTTTGCTTCATTTGCAGGGTTCATCAATGTACGTTAGCTGCTTTTTGAGATGTGTTCAGGGGATTAACTAGTTGAAGAATAGATAATAATAAGAACAAAGGTTCAGAAAGTCTGGAGCCTTTGTGAAAGTGACACGACGTTCATACTATCTTTGAGGTGACAATAGGAAAAGATGAAACCATGGTGAAAGCAAACATGAAACCTTTTTAATCCGAGCACACTGTATTCAGTAACACTAACATACCTAATAGACTGGTAATCCAGAGGAATACCGTATAATTGAATTAAAAATGAAGCCAAGAATGTCTCATTCCATTGTACTCCACTTTCTTCTTTATTACTCCCTCCTATAAGGAGATTTAATTATTCAAAATAAGTGTAATTTATGAATTTTTATGTATGTTTATAATTTTATTTCTAAAATTATCCATTAATTTCTCTCACATTTTTAACATATAATTAATAAGGGTATATTAAACATTTAATTAGCTTTCTTAATAACAGTGCATTTCTCTAAAACGACTTTTATCTTGGATAGAAGGGGGTATTATTTTTGTTTCTATCAGGTCTAACAATATTGTTTGTCTGTCCAGACAATACAAGTACATGGGAAGAAGCCAAGAAAAGGAATGAGTAGTTTTAGGATTAAGGAAGCAGTTTCCAACTTAAATGGCCTCCATCCAACTAAACACAGCGCATTTCCAACTTCTTAAAACAAAATAGCATAAACTATTTCAGGGTTCTTTTCTTTTCTTCAATGGAGAAAAACAAACAACAGAAAAAGAAGAACCCAAAAACTTCAGAACAAGCAGAGAATGCAAACCAAGTAACGATTTAAGCTATTAAACAAATGAGTAGCGTACCGTAATGTTAAGTATGAGTAAAACATGAAGCAAGACGAAAGGGGATAGCAGTTTTCATGAGAAAGAGATCACCAAGTTGATGCATAAATGATTGGTTCATACCTGGCTTCGTGCATATCTATCTCCTTATCGGTGACTACAGCAGCTAATTCCCATGCACAGAACATGTGAAAGCACAAGACTTACAGCTCTGCCTCTGCTTTCTTCTTCTATACATTGATCAATTCAGTACGCAGAGTGTGTAAGACGGAACAAGATTCCTTAATATGCTCTATAATATACCACTCAGTCTGACGTCATGTAGTCATCGATGCCAAGCCCTGTCAATCATATGCCAATATGCCCTAGAATATTCCCTCTTTCCCATTAAGATCTTTACTGTCATTTCCGTTAACTCCGAATGTCAAAACTACTTTTGCCTTCACGTAATTCTTTCAACGTTATCAATTTCCACGTAAGTGAATGTGCAGGTTTTAGACAGTAGCTGGCCCCCAAAACTTTACAGTCTGCTCAATCCCACTAAAGACTAAACAATATTATCTCATAGGTTTGCGTGTTCTATTGTTCTTCAAAATTCAAAGGCTTCTCTCCTACGCATCTACGTATAATATACTATCGTCACTGCTTATCCAGTAGTTCTGTCAAAATCGGCCGCCGTAAGCGATGCTCTTCGTAGCAGTGACGAGGGGGCCAAAGACTTGACCAACAAATGCGTATAGGTTATATATAAATGGGGTCTGCTTTTCTATTGCTATTTTTTTAAGGAACCAAGCAACTCTATTACTAATCAGAACACCAACATTGAGTCTTTGACCAAATCTATACGTGATATTACTCTGCGCTTGCAGACATTGGAAGCTTGAGTTGAGCAACGTCTTCGTCGACCTCCCACCAATGTTATGAATACCGTATCAGGTTCGGTACCGGATTAAGCTCTGGAACGGAACTGTACCGGTATCGATCGGTACCGGGTACCGTTTCGGGATATTTTTTAAATTTATAAAATAGTCCCTAAACTTTTTAAAAATTGCAAAA
>JANKOD010000007.1:6274929-6290068 GCA_026284645.1 Erythroxylum acuminatum
GACAAAGCTGCATTGGGTGGGGGCTACAATTTTGTCGAGGTGGGTTTTCAGTCTGTTGACAATCACTTTGGTGATAGTCTTATACAGGACCGTGCACAGAGCAATAGGCCGGAACTGCATAATCGACTGCGGGGAGGGGGTCTTAGGAATGAGGACCAAGATAGTACGATTCAGGGCTAGCTCCCAGATTTCGTGCCTAAAGGTTTTTTGAATGAATAGGACGAGATCGGGCCCAATGTGTTCCCACTGGGATTGGAAGAAAAGCGTAGTAAAACCGTCGAAGCCCGATGCCTTATGAGGATTCATATCAAAGAAAGCAGTCTTGACTTTGTCAGGAGAGATAGGTTCGAGCAGATCCGTACGGGGCTGGAGCGGGAGAGGGGGAAAATCGGGAGGAAGAGGGGCTGGTGGGGCGGACTGGCTAGTGGTGTAGAGGTTGGCAAAGAAGTTGCGGGTGATGCGTTGAATGCCACTGGGATCTGAACTTTCACACCCATGTACATCGTGGAGGGAGTGACATTGCAGGAACCGTCGGCGTCCCGTAGTGACCGCGTGATAGTACTTAGTGTTTTTGTCCCCCTACGCGAGCCATTGGCAACGCGATTTTTGGTGCCAGAACAGTTCCTCCTGAACGAGTACCTGTTCAAGCTCTTGCTGAAGGTACGCCTCCAGGTCGCGCAAAGAGGCAGAATCCCTGGCATCCAGGTGGGTTTGAAGGCCCCGAAGGCGAGCCATGAGTCGCCTTTTGCGGTGAAAAATGTTCCCAAAAGTGGTAGAGTTCCACTGTTGAAGCTGTGTAGCCAAATGGCCGAGCTTAGTAGTAATATTCAAAATATGGGGATGCTAATTGTCCTTGACAGTTTGGCCAAATTAGTCATGGGTCAACCACGCAGACTGAAAACGGAAAGCCCGAGGGGGAGGGGGAGGGGACAAAGGATGCGCGAAGGTGACAAGGAGAGGGCAATGATCGGATTTCAGGAAGGGAAGGGGATGAACAATTGTGTAGGGAAATTCCGACAACCATGGACTAGAGCAGAAAGAACGATCAAGGCAGGCGCGAAGTTGGCCGCGTCGCCAGGTGAATTTAGGTCCAATAAAGCCAAGATCTTGCAGTTGATAGCAGTGGATGCAGTCGCGAAAGGAAGGGCTCACTCCTGAGCAAAGGTTGGAGCCACCCCGTTGATCGTCACAATCCAACTTGGCGTTAAAATTGCCTCCCAAAAGCCAAGGGAGAGCTGTAGACCGGGCAATGTGTTGTAAGTGGTCCCACAAGAAATGTTGAAGAGAGTAGGTCGGGCTAGCATAGATAGCAGTGAACACGAACGAAGTATGGGTCCATTGGATCTTCACATGAATGAATTGCCGATGGGTTATCAGAATTTGAATAAGGGTGTCCTTATTCCATAAAAGCCAGATACCGCCGGAGAAGCCTATGGCCTCCACTCGGAAGGACTGGTTAAAACCCAAGTTCTTGATAACTTGTTGGGCTCGAGCACCACTGATGTGGGGTTCCATCAAAACTACCAGTATCGGTTTGTGAGTGCAGATGTAGTTCTTAAGAATAGGCTGGAAGGATTTGCCCCCAACCCCTTGACAGTTCCAGAGGAGGATGGACATAAAAACAACAAAGAAAAGGAGAGGGCTAAGAGGCAGGGGTGCCAGCCCCATCACAAACTGGTCCTTCATCATGTGAACTCTCAGTATCCGCTGTTATTTCATTCATGGGGGAGTTAAGGATAATAGTGGCATCAGGGACGGACGAAGGAATTACTGGAGGGTCGGGGGGCTTAGATGGGGGAAGAAGGTGTATGGTGGTGCCGAGTGAGGTGCGCTCTAGGTCGCTTGGTGGGTCCTCTTCCATTCCGGTATGGGTTGTGGCATTAAGGGGAGGAATGACAACGGAGGTGTCGTGGAAAATAACCTCGGAATGAGAGGGCAAAGTGATGGCGATATGGTTGTGGGTGGGATGGGAGGGATCAGTGGGCTTCTGTGAGTGTGATGGGAGGGATCAGTGGGCTTTTGGCCCTTGTCCGAATGGTTAGGGGCTTGGGGAGGGAGCTGGGCTGGGCCGGGGGGTAGGCGAGGCTGGCCTTGGGCCAAAGGAGCTGTTGGGGGAGGGAATGGGCTCGGGATGGTAGGGGTGGAGCCAGGCCCAACCGGATGGGCGTGTGGCCCACGTGGAATGGGAAGCCCATTCACGCGTGAAGCTCGCACGTTTCCGTGGAGCGGCGTCGTCTTAGAACTTGTGAAGCTGCGATTGAGACGAGAAGGTTATGGGGCGTGCGAGGACACAGGAGTGGGGTGCTGGGTGGAAGGAGATGCATCTGTGGCGATGAGGGGGTTGAATCGCGACCTCGAGGGTCGTATGGTGGTGTTAGGACGGCGTTGATCGCGTCCCGTCTTAGAGTCGTTGGGGTTACGGGGAGGACGTCGCTGGACTTGAATCCAGGGGCCATAGAGATCATCGGGAATGTCATAATAATAAATAATTATAATGTCATAATACATCAAAATATACAAAATTTTAAGGAGCAAATACAATGATCCCTAACTATTGATGTCTAAGGACTTTAATACGCCCATACTGGATACATGTTTAACAAACACTAGTGGGTGAAGTCCTTTAGTCAATAGATCAACTAACATCTCCTCAGTCCTGATGTGCTCCACTTCAATGTCACCCTTCTGAATCAATTCCTTTATGGTCAAGTACTTGACCTCCAAATGCTTAGACCTTGTAATATTATTGTTGTTGTTACTGAACAACACTGCAGGATGATTATCACAATATAACCGAATGGGTCTAGTTATCGAATCTACCACAAACAACTCAGAAATCAAGTTTCTGAGCCAAACCGCCTATGTAACAGCTCTATAACATGCATGGTCGAGGAAGTTATCAGTGTCTGCTTGACACTCTTCCATGATACTACACCATTTGCCAATATAAAAATGTACCCCGAAGTGAATTTGCGAACATCTGGACACATAGAAAAATCGGAGTCTGTATACCCTGAGATTTTTAAATCTTGACTTTCCTATATGTCAACGTATATCCTTGGTATCCTTTAGGTATCACAACTCTCGCTTAACTGCATTCCTGTGGTCCACACCTGGGTTAACCAGAAATTGACCCAGCAGTCTGACAACAAATGCAATGTCTGATCTAGTGCACACCTGAGCATACATCAGGGTACCAACTGCACTAAAGTATGGGACATTTCTCATAGCCTCTCTCTTAACTTCATTCTTTGGACATTATGCTAAAGATAATCTCTCACCATGAGAGATAGGTGCTACAACAGGTTTACAATCAGTCATATTAAACCTTCGTAGCACTCGATCGATGTATGCTCTTTGTGAGAGGCTTAATGAGTGTTGAGTCTGTCTAAGTGAATCTGCATACCGAGGATAAAAGATGCGTCACCTAAATCCTTCATATCAAGGTGTTTGGCAAAAGTTGCTTTACCTCACGCAATATGGTCAAATTATTTGACACGAGCAAGATATCATCCACCTACAGTAATAGAAAGATAACTTTGCTCCCCCTGACCTTATACCATATGCATTTTTTAACTTTGTTTTCCACAAAACCAAACTAAGTCACAACCTCATCAAACTTTAGATACCATTGTCTGGAAGCTTATTTCAGACCGTATATTGATTTAGTCAACTTACAAACTTTGTCAGTTGCATCTTGATCCTGAAACCCTTCAGGTTGGTCCATATAGACCTCCTCATAAAGATCACTACTTAGGAAAGCTGTTTTAACGTCCATCTGATGTAGCTCTATGTCATAATGAGCTACCATTGTCATCACCACTCTAAATGCATCCTTCGAAGATATAGGAGGGAAGGTAACATTGAAGTCAACTCCTTCTTTCTGAGTGAATCCCCTGGCAACCAAACATGTCTTAAACTGCTCAACTTGACCCTATATGTTCTTCTTGGTCTTAAATAGCCACTTGCAACTGACAGGCCTGTAATGTTGAGGCAAATCAAAAAGTTCCCATACCTTATTATACCTTATACATTGTATCCCATCCTTTATTGCTTCCCACCACATATTCGCATGGGGTCTAGAAATGACTTCTGTAAAAGTAACTGGATCCATAACATGTCCTATGTCAGAGTCTTGCTCACTCAAATAGACTATGTAGTTTGGTGAGATAGCAGGTCGTCTCTCTCTGGTGAATCTATGCAATTGCATAGGTTCTTGTACCTCAGAAACCTCTTCCTGAACAGGTATAGATTCTTGTGTTTGCATAGGCATGGTACTTAGACATATATCCACCGAACCTGACTGTATGAGATGTGGATACAAAATAATCGCAATATCCGTCCTGCTATCTCCTGAAGGATATGAAGATCCTCCCTCATCATGGACATCATATTCCAGAAACTTAGCCATCTGTCATTCCACTATTCTGGCCCCTCCTTCTCTACAGTAAAATCTTTAGCCCTTAGAGTGGTCGGGATAACCTACTAAATAGCAACGAGTGGAGCGAAGTTGCAATTTGCTTTCATAAGGAATATATAACCTTACCTCAGCAGGGCAGCCCTATACACGAATGTGCGCAAGGCTTGGCTTCCATCCTTTCCAGAGTTTAAAAGGCATCTTGGATACTGACTTACTTGGGACTCTTTTCAAGATATACAATGTCGTCTTGATGGCTTTGCCCTAAAGGTATTCGAGTAGGTTTGTCCTGCTCTGCATTTATCTTATCATGTCTTTTAGGGTGCGATTGTGCCTTTCGACCACATCATTTTGCTCAGGATTACCTAGCATAGTGAACTGAGCCACTATTCCAACTAATTCCAAATACTTGGCAAACAGGCCATTTTCTTGTGCTGCAACTCCATGTCTGCTATAGTATTTCCCTCCCCTATCAGATCTGACAATCTTTATTGATTTTCCTAATTGGTTCTCAACCTTAGTCTTAAAGATCTTGAACTTATCAAGAACTTTAGACTTTTCCTTAAGCAATAACACATAACCATAGTGGGAATAATTGTCTATAAACGTCAGAAAATATCTAACATGGCACAACATAACTGTATAGGGACCACTAATGTCTGCATGTATGAGGTCCAATAAACTAAAAGCACGAGTTGATCTTTTTTTTTTATCTTGGTCAACTTACCCCTGCAACAATCGATACATGTTTCCAGGTCACTAAAGTCCATAGTTAGGAGAATGTTATCATTTATCAATCTCTCAACCCTCCCCCTGTAAATGTGACCAAGATGTTTATGCTACAACATGTACGATGTTTCCTTTATGAAGGCTCTCTTTCGAGCAATAGGTTCGGAAACATAAGAAGAGATATACATTTCATTAGGAGTAAGACACATTTTATACAATTTGTAAGATAAGAAGGCAGTTTCGATATTTCTTGTATTGATAAAAATATTTACAACTAAAGTATCAAGTACAAAACAATAACCTTCTTTATCCAAACCGATACATAGATCAAGTTTCATCTAAAAGACAATATAAAAAATATGTCTCGTAAAACCAATATAAACCCCGTATTGAGGTTCAAACCTACATCTACTACATACAAAACATCCACCTTCTCATTGTTGCTGACCATTAGCTTCTCCTCTCTTTTAGTCAGGTTTCTCCTGGATCTGAACCCCTGCATTGTGGAAGCAACATGGTTAGAAGCTCCACAATCTAACCACTAAGAACTTGATGTGGTTATAGCTACATTGGATTCATGAATCATATAGGCGGAGGAGTTACCTGACAATTCCTACTTAACCTTCCACAGCTTGTACATCTTGCAAATCAGCCTTCCTATGCCCCTTCTTCTTACAGAAGAATCACCTCATACCCTTTAGGTCAAGTGGCCCCTTAGCAATGCTGGACTGTCCAGTCTGATTCTTTGAAGACGGCTTGGGTTTCTTACCTTTACCTTTAGGCTGTTGGAGCTTGGCCTTTCCCTTACCTTTGTCAACTACAAACATAGCTATATGAGGAGAACTCTTAATCATCTCCTCTGTTGCAGCACACTGGGAAATGAAGGCATTGATGTCCCATGCCTCATCTTGAGAGATGTAGGAGGTTTCCAACATCTCAAACTCTCTCTCTCGAGAGTATTTAATGCCTGATGCACTATGAGGTTATCAGGAATTGGTACATCATGTGCCTTCAGCCTAATCTGAAGGTGAACCATCCAGATAATATAATCTCGAACACCTCCTTCTCCTGTATACTTCATGGAGGATGGTTCCTTAATCAAGGTGCTCTGCTCTTCATGAGAAGACACCTTGTATCTCTGGAAAATGTCATCCATAAACTCCATTGCTATGATCGTATCCAGTAATCCACTTAGAAAATGATCTGGGATCGACCTCTTGATGGTCAAATATCACATCCTATTTGACCGCTCTCAGATCACCATAGTTACTTTATCAGCTTTTGAGCTAATATCCATAAGTGGAGAAGGTCTCTCGATGTGCATCGCCTTACTGACGTTGGCCATCTCCAGTGCAAACTCCACATCCTTCTTCCACTTCTTGAAATTGAAATCATTTAAGGTCTCAATCGTGACAGCGTTGTTGTTTATAGAAAAGGTGACTGCAAGATTAAAAAGACAATGTAAAAGTCAGTTTAAATGTAGGACAACAATGATAATAATATCTATACAGAGGATCCGATCGCATATATTATGAAACACTTGTGGACTGAATACAAAATATATGAAATTAGACCTTCACATAAATTCGATCAAAGTACAAACAATCAACTCTCATGATACTACCACCTGTGAGTGAATAGATCATTTAAGCAATGACTTTCCTCCATTTAATGCCTCTATGTATATCTCAAAATCTCATATAAGGTCAACATCTGTGGTCAGAATAACCAAACATGAGACTAGAGACATCCCCTAACATACACGCGATACAATCCAAATACTGACTTGAAAGGCCACTGTGGTGACTATAATCTTACCAGTACTAAAAAGGTCACAAACACAAGGGATACATCTTTATGTCATCCTCACATTCTATATGGCATAATGTATGTGAAAATTGATTTTAACTGTAAAAACTAGATTCATAATTAAATAATCACATACTGATACTGAAAACATTGTCTTTAAACTTTATTTGAGACTTTTATTTTTAAAAAAATCTCAATGAGATTTACCATTGTACTTTCCCGAATACCAAACCTACCACATGAGACACGAAAACTTAAGTGTCTCTCTTATGAGTAGTTCGGAGCAAAAAAATACACTCAAAATAAGCTTTAAAAACTTTTTTAGAATCCAATTACCAATGTAAGAATCCAGAAAATTGAAAATATCACTTTAAAAGTTTCTCCGACCCAGAAACTGACCCAAAAGGACCCGGGGCACTCTTACAAGAATTATGTAATTTTTCCTTTTTGTCTTTTTTGGTGTTGATGTCAGCATACTGTAGAGCTGACATCAGGTGCGCTAACGTCAGCAGGCGTCAACCTGCGCTTGGGTAAGGGGCGTGTATGCGTTGTAAGTGTCCCAGATTCGTCTGGCACATGCACAGCACGCGCTACCACGCGCACACATGAATTTACTGTATGGCGCATGTCACGTGTCTGAATCCCTGTCGTTCACATTTCGGAACCGATGCGGGTGCGTGTGTCTTCCATGCTCATGGGTGACCGCGCTGTGTGTGGCGCGTGGAATGTGTGGAGCTACTTGACAGCAAGCGATTGGCATGTGCAACGCATGTGCCATTCGTACCGCCTCTTCGCCGGTACTATAGCACCGTCGGGCACATGGTATATATGAGGCTAGCTATGAAAAACAGGTTAAAAATGAGCTAAAAAGAGTGTACGCTTCGGTGACACATGATCAATTTGTTCGCTCTTTTTGACTCGTTTTCGAACCTTTTTTCATAGTTAGTCTTATATATACCATTTTTACGTAATCATATATGTAAAAAAAAAACGAATAAAAAACTGATGAAAACCATAATGAATTAAAATCGAAAAACTTTCGTTTTAGGCACCCCGATCACGTAACCACTTTGATATCACATGTAACACGTATGATAAACCTTATTATGTGTCTCGGATCATTCATGAAAGGGTTAAAAGAGAAGGAAATGTGAAATACTTGATTTCGATTCCATCTGATTTTTCGAAGCTATTTTCGAGGCCAAAATGGGCTTCAATCTCCCTAGACCTTCATGGAAAGTGATCACTGACATGTGATTAACGTTTTTCTATAGTTTTCTCAAAACATAAGTGCTCTTAACAGGTTAAAGGATCCGTATGCTTACGAATGATATGAGCAATTATAGGAGACCTTAACCAATATATATCGCTTCTGTATTGAGCTTCCCCATCACAAGCTCGATATGAGTCCAGTCCATACTAATCAGGATCTATTTTTCTCCCAGACTTTGACCCATTAATTTAGATCATTTATTGGGCCACTTGATTACCTTCATCTAGATCAAATTACGTAATTTAACCGATAAGTTATTGAAAAATCGAAAAATACAATTAATTGTTATCCAATATTATGGAGAAGGATAAAATGTCCAACATGAGAATCTTTTGATTAAGAATATCTACAAGTTTGAGAAGACATTTAGAAACCATTGGTCTCTTAATCATAATTGGAAATGTAACCTAGAAAACAATGGTGAACATATAACAACTTTCATACTTTCCATTAGATTCTCTGTCATTATCAGTTAGTTTAAAACATGAATCAACAGTGCAACTTCTACTAGGACCCTACCAAAAGAAAATCTTTACCTTTCTTTTATAGAAATTAGAGAATTGTATTAATAAAAGGATCAAGACTTAGATTAAAATTCCAACTTTACAAAATGATTGTTGAGGAGTAGCCTTTGAGCAACAATCATTAAAAAAGTATCATACTAAGGATCAAAAGGAAGGATACAGAAAGAAGTTAACACTTTAACATAATCCAATTCAATGAAAAGCCCCAATCCATTGCATAATAATGTTACAATTAAAAAAAATTGTATAAAAGAAACAAAAGCTCTTAAATGATGAGAAGTGATGTGTCAAATCACTTTATAAAGACTAAAATAAGAGAACTAATAGCATAAAGTGTAACTACTACTAAAACTTGTTGGAGGTTTGTGGTGGGAAATCGAGCCAAGATCTGATCCCATGCTCAGTGGAATAATTACAAATTTTTTTGTTTTGTTTTCTAGAAAGCCAAGATCACTTAAATTCTATAAAATGATTGATGCATAAATCATAATAAAGCAAAAATCCAATTTATACCTTATTTCAAAACTTGATCATATTCTTGTCATATCCCTCAAATCGTTTCTGAAACCAATGTTAACAAGTGTTGTAATATAAACTTTCAATACTGTATGTATACGAATCGTATCTCGTAGTATCAAAGATATCTTTCCACGAGGACTAATAGACACCTAAAAACTTGAATAAAACTTTATCTAAGGTACTAAAAGTTAATTTGAATGGAAATTAAAATAATTAATAAAACTAAACAATTAAACAATTGAGCTGGCAATAAAAATAAGTTTGATCAAAGTTTGAGACTTAGGAATTATTCTATCCTTATTTTGCTTTCCCATCATCTTGTTCATTCAATTTATGGTCGATTGTAGATATTTTAAAGTTATGATTACCCTCTCTCGAGATCTAATCAAGTAACCCTAATTGAGGTCGATGATGATAGAATTGTAATCTCTCGATTCATAAAACTACTCCTACTTATTCAATTAAATTTGAAGCAATCCTAAGGATAATTAATTTCGCGATTAAAATCTCTCTTCAATTGTTAATTAATCTAATAATTGTATTAGGCTACCAACTCTCATTGTGCTCCTTAAAACAAATAACTTGATTCACTCTCTCGATTTGTTACCAAGTATAAGCATAACAATTATCACAAAAATTGATAGATGTATTGAATCCAACAAGAATAACGTTCAACAAAATAATTCAAAAATAATCCCTAATATGGATTTAGAAACCCATAATCATGTTAAACTTCCTAGAAATCCAAATAAATATTCAAGACAATTAAATAAATAAAGGGAAAAGAAAGAAAGACTAGTTAGAGTCTTGATACGGAAATTTGGAATTCTTTGAAGCTCTCTTAATGTCTCCTCTTAATCTTCTTTTTATCTAATGGGTGCTGCATTTTTTGTGTTTTTCTTATTCTTAAATACTTCTTGAGGCTTCTAGGGTTTCCCCACTTAATTTGATTCCAAAAATATCCTTGAAAAATCAAAAGCACAAAAAAACTCATGAGCTAGAAAAGTTGGAATTTGCTTTTTGCATGCATTATTTCATACTTCCAATCCTTCTCTTTTCTTCAATTTCTTGATTTCTAACACAAACAAAGACATCAAACACCTCCTAAAACAAAAATTTAAAATTAAATTCATGTTCTAAACCATGCAAACACTTAGAATACATACAAACACTAACAATAACACAATTATAAGCCTATACACATGATAATCATCTAAGAAATACTTAAAAACACACTACTCCTAGAAAAACATAGTATGATCTATAACTATCAACATCCCCATACTTTAAATTTTGCTTGTCCTAAAGAAAAGAGAAAAACAAAAACAAAAACAAAAACAAACACAAAAACACATATTAACACATTCATGCAACAAACAATAATGATACAACGACATCTACTCTTACGGAATCAATTTAACTGCAAACTTAATCATTCAATTGTGCCAACATATTAACCTATTCCTTTCATGTTTAAGTAAGTACTTTAACATCAATCAAAATATTAACACCCTTTTCATACACCTATGCAGTTGTAAACATACATTTATAATTAGTGATAAATCAAAAAGGCAATAATCACTAAATATCCTGTCATGAAAATTTCAGCTATTTTAAAAGATCAGTAGGATTTATTTATAGAAACACCATTTTTTAAATTTTTCTTTAATGTTAACCTAGTCTTTTGATGCAAAGACAAACTCCTTGTCATTAATGTCCTCTGCTTACTCAAATAGGTCACATTTTTTATTTATCTTGGTTAAAATGCAATTCCAGCGTTTTGACGCAAAGACAAATATTTTGTCATGAATGCCCCTAGTTACTCAACTATATCACACTCTCAATTGGCTACCAACTCTATTCTTAAGCCATTTCTTTTGAAAAAGCACCAGTATAATAGGAATTTATTTAACACACTTTTTTATTTCTTAACCTACTTCGTTTCTTTTTAGTCAGTCATTCTTATGAAAGGTTACTAATAATGTTAACCAATTCAATTGACCTATAATTATTAATGTCTACTAACAAATTTCATAAAGTAAGGAATAGGTGTCATATAAATGTATACTAACAAATTTCATAAAGTAAAGAATAGGTGTCATATCCTAATTAACATGCATATTCATCCAAAGATACTTAAAACATAAAATTCACAAGTTACTATACCTTTACAAATTAAATGACCATGTTCAAAAGTAAACTAATTCCATTCAAAATTTTCCATTGAAACATTCACACAATGCACACATCATGCAACAAAATATTCACACAATGCTAACCTAATAAAAAACTAACTCAATAGAAATGCAAAATTCACACATAATTGATATGCAATTGCAGATACATGCCCACACTTGAAACAAAATAGTACAAAGAAAAACAAAGAACAATAAAGACAAAGTTAGAGCAAGAATACTTATGGTAATTGAGGTAGTGATTGTGTTGGCAATAGAATTTGGAGACACTTTATGCTATAAAGACCATAAATATCAATCAATTCACTTCCTATAAAATAAACATAAAAATAAAAATAACAAAGTACTAACAAAATAACCTGAAAATAAAAAAGATATTATAATTCTTGGGTTGCCTCCCAAGTAGCGCTTATTTAATATTATTAGCTTGATGGGCTCTACCTTCTACCCTTAACATGGGTCTATAACGAGTGGCTTACTTCTACCTGTTTCTCCACTTGGTAGTTTAGTAACGTGTAGATAAGCCACCAATTGCAAGATAATAAGAAGGTCATAATTAATCAAATTAAGAAAACCAAATAAGTTTAGTAATGTCATTTTCGATAACAAACTGTCAATAAAATAGGGAATGATGGAACTCCTTTAATCTTCCATTGAATCCAATAGTTTGTATTATGGGAGGCAGAAACTATCCATACTTAAAGTGACTTCCAATACTTTATTAATAGTTTCCAGAACTGGCTACTCCTCTTGCTCCTTTAAAGATTCAACTACATCAATTTTCATGAACGAGTTGCCCTCCTTCGGATTATTTAATAACTTATTCATATTGAATTCTACTTGTTCATCGTCAATTTGAAGGATGAAGTTGCCTTATAGACATCTACCAAAGCTCTTCCAGTGTTCAAAAAGGGTGGATAGTTTTGATACTTTTAAAGTATAGCACAATAAAATCTACAGGAATAACAAACTTGTCCACTTTTATAAGCACATCCTTCACTATGCCAAACAGTTTCTTCATCAATTAATCTACTGACTAAATAAGCATTGAAGTTAGCTTCACATCACGTAGCCGCAATTTCCTGAAAATTAACAAAGGCGTAAGATTAATAATTACATTGGGTATAGTAAAACTCCCTAGATCTTTCAACTTTGAGGGCATGTGGTTAGTAATTATGGCGCTACAGCTTTCCGCTATGGAGACAGTTTGATTATCATCCCAAATTTGCTTGTTTGATAGTATATCTTTAAGAAACTTTGCATACTTGGACATCTGTTCCAATGCCTCCACAAAAGACAAGTTAATTTGCAATGTCTTCAACTTCTCCATAAATTTTGCAAATTATAAATCTAATTTATTCTTCTAAATTCTTTATGGGAATAAAATTTTTAGTGGATATGGAAGAGGAGGAACGTGAGGAGGACCCTCATTCTTTTGTTTTCTTAACTGAGTCCCTACATTGTTGAACCAAGAGAAATTCAGGTGGTTCTTCCACCCAAGATTATATGTGTTCAAGTAAGAATTGTTACCTCCTCGACCAAATTATGCTACCATGTAGTTAAGTTGCTCCACATTGTTATTTTTCACTAAGAAACAATTAGTAGTGATATGGTTCTATTATCTGCATACTCGCATCCGTGATGAGTTGCTTCGAGTGGAAAGGAAGAGGTGGCTTTTAAGTTGTTTTGTTGCTTGGTTAGGTTAGCGATTTCAGCCTATATTGTTGTCACTAAATCTACAACAATCATTCCCTTCTGATCATAGGAGGTTGACTTCTGCTTACTTTAGTCTGAAGTATAAAGAAAATTATTATTCACCGTATCTTCTAACAGATTATGTGTCGCTTCAATTGTTTTCCTCATTAATGAACCATTAATTGATGCATTAATGGTGCCTCGCATGGGTCAATTAATTCCTATATAAAACATTTGCAAGAGAAACTCCTTTGGCAAGTTATGATGTAGACAGTTCCTTTGTAACTCCTTAAATCACTCTCACGTTTCATATAAATACTTCTCTTCATTTTAATGGAAATTTGTAATTTCTTTTATGATCCTCACTATCTTTGTCAAAAGGAAATAATTAGCTAAGAAGGCTTGTACCATTTGCTCCTATGTTGTGGCATTTGTCAGGTTCGGTGAATTAAACCACACCTGGGCTCTATCCTTGAGTGTAAAGGGGAAGAGCCTCATCTTGGCTACATCTTTTGACAAACCATTAAACCAAAATGTATCACAAATTCCTTAAAACATGGCCAATGAGCATTGGGATTCTCATTGGTCAAACCATAAAATTGTACGTTGGTCTATAGCATGTTCATTAGTGCTGGTTTGATCCCGAATGTATTTGCTTACATTGGTGGTTGTGTAATTCCTAGATGATTGGCATTGGACCCTGCCCTCATGAAGCCTATAAGGGTCCTTTGCTACTTTCCTTGGTTTCTTTCCTCCTCCATTGTTGTTTCTATGGCTTCTTGGCCTTTAGTTCTTCGATTCTCTTTTTCTTTCTTCGTGATGTCTAGATTTGATGTGTCTTCTACTTTGCTTGTAAACTTTTTTAAAATATTTTTTAGGCACCTGCAATCACACAAGAAAAGTATTAAATCCTTAAATCAAAGGAATTCAAATTGTATAAAATGCTAAATTAGTTCCTGACAACAGTGCCAATAAATTGTTGACAAGTTTATAATATAAAACTTTCAACACCATAAGTATACGAATCGTATCTCATTGTATCAAATGTATCATTCCTACAAGGACTAATATACACCAAACAACTTGAATAAAACTTCGTCTAAAGTACTTAAAATTCATTTGAATGGAAATAATTAACAAAAATTAAAATAACTAATAAAACTAAACAATTAAGTTGCCAATAAAAATAAGTTTGATGAAAGTTTGAGACTTAGGAATTGTTCTATCCTTGTTTTGTTTCCCTTTATCTTGTTGATTCAATTTGTGGTCAATATTAGATATCCTAAAGTTTTGATTACCCTCTCTTGAGATCTAATCAAGTTACCCTAATTGAAATCGATAATCATAAAAATGTAATCTCTCAATTCACAAAACTACTCCTACTTATTTAATTAGTTTTGAAGAAATTTTAAGGATAAATAATTTCATAATTAATATATCTCTTTATTGTTAATTAATCTTATAATTGTAGGTCTATTAAGCTACCAACTCTCATTGTGAACCTTAACACAAATAACTTGATTCACTCTCTCAATTTATTACTGAGTATAAACATAACAATTATCACAAACATTAATAGATGTATTGAATTCAAAAAGAATAAAGTTTAACAAAATAATACAATAGTAATCCCTAATATGGATGTTAAACATCTTATAAATCCAAATAAAAATTCAATACAATGAAATAAATACAAGGAAAGAAAGAAAAATTAGTTGCAGTCTTGATCTGGAAATCTATAATTTTTTGAAGTTCTCTTTTTGTCTTCTCTTGATCTTCTTTTGATCTGGTGGCTGCTGTTTTTGTGTTTTCATATTATTAAATACTTCTTGAGGCTTTTAGGATTTTTCCACTTAATTTAGCCCCGAAATGTAAAAAATACAAAAAAAATAGCAACATAGAAAAGTTGAAATTTGCTAGAATTTGCTCTCTATCACTCTGTCACAATTATGACTTGCATTATTTCATGCTCCCAATC
>JANKOD010000007.1:6290168-6301905 GCA_026284645.1 Erythroxylum acuminatum
CCCCGAAATGTAAAAAATACAAAAAAAAATAGCAAGCTAGAAAAGTCGAAATTTGCTAGAATTTGCTCTCTATCACTCTGTCCTAATTGTGACTTGCATTATTTCATGCTCCCAATCCTTCTCTTTTCTCCAATTTCTTATTTTCATACACTCACAAACACATAGAAATGAGTTCAACCTTTAATTCCAAAGGGGGGATCATTGGCAGAAACTCTTTATTATTCACCAAATCCATAGTTAGGCCTTGGATGATAACTGACGACTTTAATAGTATAGTACGTAGAAATGAGTTTCAGCCTAAAGAACTAAAACACTAATGTGAGAGACTATGTTCAGATCCTAGGGATGACCATTTTAAGATTTGTGGGGAAATCTTATTCATGGAGTAATAAGCAATCCTCAACTTGGCATTAAAGGGAAAAAAATTGATAAGGCCTTACTAAACAGTGAATGGAGGCATAGTTTTCCTTCCTGCTCAGTAATATTTGATAATCCTAGTATCTCAAACCACTCTTCTATGGGCTCCATAGTCCTTTGCCAATATGTAGCTCAAATATTTTCAACTTTATAACATATCATTTCTATGAGGAGGATAAGGAGACTTTATGTAGAGCATTCACCTCCTAAGAAATATAAAAGGTTGTCTTTGAGCTAAACCCTATAAAAGCATCTGTCCTTGATGTGCTAAATAGGTATTTCTTTCAAATGGCGTGGCCCCACATTAAAAATGTGGTAAGAAACGGAGTTTTGGAGTTTTTCAAGAATGGGAGAATGCTCAAGGAGATAAACAAGACTTCTATTTATTTAGTTCCTAAATGTCAAAATCCTAGTTCATTAAGACTTACTGCAATTTTTTGCACAAAATTATTTCCATGATTTTTTCAATAAGACTAGAGAAAATACGTGAAAAATGATAGGATAATCATAGGGGGCATTTCTAGAGGGAAGAATGATGGGTGACATATCTTATTGGCTCAAGAGCTTTTTAAAGGATACATTAAGAAAAATTCTCAAAGGAATTATGCTATAAAAGTATATTTTTCATAAAGACTTTGCCTCTGTAAAGTAGGGGTTTATTGTAAATATTCTAGAGGCTTTAAATTTTCTTACAAAATTAAGGCTTGGTTCAAATAGTGTATTACATTTACCACATATAATGTTTTGGTGAATGGGGAGCCTACAACTCTTTTCAGAGGAGGCAAAGGATTAAGTCAAATGGATTCTTTATCCCTATACCTCTTTATCCTTCTTATGGAACCCTAAAAAGGCTACTAATATTCAACATAAGGAATAACCCCTCTTTCAAGTATTATAGAAAATGTATTGAAGTGGGTTTATTCAACCTATCTTTTGCATACGAACTTATCTTATTCTCCAAGGCCTATGACAACTCATTCTATATTCTAATATGCTCCCTTCACATCCTTAAGAGATTTTTTGGTCTAGCAATCAATTATAAAAAGAGTAATATGGTTCTTTTACATAGTGCTTCTCCAATTTCATATTGGCTCTCAAGGATCGCAGGGTTACAAATTGAAAAAAAAAACCTTTCTTTTAACTAGGCCTTCCAATTGCTATAAAAAGATTCTACTCTAGGGAGGCTTACCTCTTAGCAGAAAAAATACAAAAAACGCTAGAAAATTGGTATAATAGTGGTCTTTCATATGCTAGGAGACTAATTTTCATAAGACATATGGTAAACTCTTTACACATATATTGTTCTACACACATGTTTCTAGCTAGGGGGATTATTAAATCCATAGTAAAGATAAGGAGAGGATTCATTGGGGAGTAGGACCAAATGATAAGGGACATAAAGTGTCCTAGAATGAGATTACAATACCTATGGATGAGGGTGGACTGGGTATAACATCAACTGAGTATCCAACAAGGTTTTGGTTGTTAAAGGTTATGGAACATCCTAGAAGACAAAGAGTTCATATGGATTAGATGGCTCCACTCCTACTGCTATATGGGAGATTTGGATTATAACCAAAATACTCACACTTTCTGCAACAGCTTCACCTAAAGGATAAGCTAGTTATTTTAGTCAAGCATAGGATTGGGAATGATCATAGAGCTTCCCTACTCTATGACTATTGAAGCAAAACTAGACCTATTAGCCACTCTACATATAGACACTTCATTATAAATTCTATCAATGCGAAAGTCAAAGAATGGTTTTCAGGAAACAACTGGGAAAACTTCCTTACTGAACTATCTCTAGTAATCCCAGTATTTAACCCCAATGAAGATAAAATTGGCACATATATATGGCTACCTAACCCTAGTGATCTTTTCACTAACACCTATTACAAGAACACGCTAAGGGTAGCAAGAATTAAACTCAGTTGGGCTAAACTAATATGGAACAGACTGTTGAATCTTAAGATTTTCTTCTTATTTTGGCTGGCATGCAAACAAAGATTGAACATCAAAGATAGGCTAAAGTATCTCATCCTACCTTATCAATGTCCTTGATGTAAGATAAACTCAAAATCACATAGGCTTTTATTTTTTAAATGCCACTTCTTAATACAAATATGAAAAAGAATGTTGTTCCAATTCTCCTTAAACTTTCACCGCACTAACTACTTATAAGTGATCAATTGGTTGCAGGAGCAAAGGGGCACGAGTAGTGACATTCAATTCTTAAGCACTACATGCTTAGGATCTTGTGCATACAAGACATGAAAAGAACAAAAAATGTGTTGCCTCTAAGGAAAGGAAAAATAACCAAGATATAATCATTGAAGAAACAATACATTAGATCAGAGAGAAAAATCTAGCTATCATGTAAAACCAACAAATGCGAGGAAGCTCCACATACCTATTTAGCCTCTGAATAATCCATTAGAATGATTGCAGGGAAGGTAGAATCATCTACACAACCAAAGTCATATCCATCAATACGATGCAAAGTCCAAATCAAGGGCAAAATATTCCCCACATGAAGAAAAGATCGTGGCCCAACATACAATGAAAGGAGAATTAGGTTAAAAATATAGAAAAGGGGAAGTGAATGAAAGAACTATGTTCTAATGCCTTAATGGCTTTTTAGATTTTGTCTAACACCTTAATGGCATTTTTGTAATTATAATATCATTTGGTCAATTTAATTTCTATAGATAGGCGCACTAACACATGTAATATTTGAAGCTTATTTATTAATATAAGAAATTTTAATTGAAAAACCACTTAATATAGATCTTTATTGAGAGTTTTATGGCTAACTAAAATATGAAAATGTATAATTTAACTTATGTTTATCTAAACTCCATATCTTTCTATTTAAAATAGTAGCACGTGACAATATATGGATGATTTTGAAACTTGGGATCTTAAAGCCTAATGTTTTTAAAGAATTAATTATCAATAATATATAAACTATATCATCGCGTGTTATTTCAATTTCTTTTTAAGGAAATGAAGTGGATATCTTAATTACCATTTGATTTTAAAAATTAATTAAAAAAAGACAAACACAAACAACTACAAAATTTGAACAAGAGTATTAGTGGATACCCACCTCTTTTCTTTTCCTCATGAATATGGAAATGAAGACGAGAGTAAAACAATCCCGACCCTGGGTAGGGAGAAGCAGGGCACCTGTCTAAGGCCCACTCTCATTAAAGGCCCACTCTCAATCTCATTTCAGCATGCTACCGTTCCAGAATTTCATTCATTTGAAGGTTATTAAATCCTAATTAACGGTTGTCAGAGAAGTGGGAGAGAGAAGATTTTTGGCATCTCTTTCTCTCTTGTTTTGCCACTTGGGTGGCAATAATATTGCTAATAAAGGAAGCTAAACTTTTCAGCTTCCATGTTTAAAGTTAACGTACTGAAAAGTTTAGCTTAATGTTAATTTCCTGTGTTTATAAATTCCTTTGTTAACTTTAAACATGGAAGCTGAAAAGTTTAGCTTAAAGTTAACCTTCCTGTGTTTATAACATTAACTTTAAACATAGAAGCTGAAAAGTTTAGCTTAACATTAACTTCCCGTGTTTATAAATTCCTTTGTTAACTTTAAACATGGAAGTTGAAAAGTTTAGCTTAACTTCCTGTGTTTATAAATTCCTTTGAAGCATTTGGGTGTATTTCTTTTTTTAATTTCCATCAATATATGAATCTAAAATACTCAACTCAAAAATTAGCAGCAAAAGATTTTCACGGTTCTGACTTCTATGTTCTGAGTGATAATTTAAAGGTAAAGTTTCTAATTTTTATGTATTTGTAGCTTACTAAATATTTGAATATTTTAGTGATAATTTATCGCAACACTTATGGTTGATCTACTTGCAGCCTTTTTTCTTTTAATGCAATAAATCCCTAAATTTAGTATATATAAAATTGAAGTTTATTTAATTTACATTTTGGCACTCTCTAGGTCCTTGAATAAATTGCACTAGAAGAATAACCCACTTTGAAAATTATATAATTAAATACATTATTCTTGACTTTGTTATTTTAGTTATTGTATTCGAAGAAAACTATTATGTATTTGTATATTATTATTTAAGTGTCACAAAATGTATTCCTTTTAATTTTATCTATATTTATTTAAACTAACATAATATTAAATTTACTTAAAATTTTCATAAAATAAAATAAAAATTATTTGACAATTAAAAAATATCGTAAATAGTTGATATGATATATTACATGTACCATTATGTTAATTCCCACAAAAGAAAATTTTTTACTACTTAAATATAATAAAAATTATTTGATAATTAAATAACTCCGTAAATAGTTGATATGATATACTACATGTGCCATTATGTTAATTCCCATAAGAGAAAATTTTTTATTAGTTCAAATTTAATAAAATATAATAAAAATTATTTGATTATTAAATAATATCGTAAATAGTTGATATGATATACTAAATTTACCATTATGTTAATTCCCATAAAAGAAAATTTCTTATTAAAATCAATAATATTACTTAAATTAAAAAACTACTGAAAATATTTGATTTAATAATTTAGACCTTTATCTTGTTGCTTGACAAAATAATATTCAATCATTTGCACACTTGCAGAATAAGATAATATTTGGCTTGGCAAACTTAAAATATTTAATAACTTATAATATAATTTACTGTATTTTCTCCTAAGTATGTTAATTTCTTGTATTTTTAGAAATTAGCGTTTCACTATCATAAAAATTTGCTCTTTATTTTTTCATTTTTAATATAGGATATTAAAATTTGCTCTTCATTTTTTTCATCTGTCACAGATATAATACCATTGATATATCCTTTATGATATATTATCAAGTTATTGGTGTTATATTGTGCCTGCATACTTCTTCTAGTTCCATACAGATGTTTTTGCTTATTTTCTAATCCAGTTGTGTTATAATTGGTTTATATTATGTTTCTTAAAAAGCATTTGTCCGGAAGTGAAAAAAAAAGAAAAAAAAGAAAACAGGTAGAACAATTAATATAATTAAATTTATTAAAAGAGTAGGCTCCTTTAGTCAGAATCCTAAGGAATTAGGTGAAGGTAATTTTCAACAATATAAAGAAAATTTAAGTGATGAGATTCATATTCATGAGGATATTAGTAATTTGAGTGAGCATGATCATATACTAAATACATCCACTTTAAAAAATTTAAGGAC
This sequence comes from Erythroxylum acuminatum, assembly GCA_026284645.1. NCBI lineage: Eukaryota > Viridiplantae > Streptophyta > Magnoliopsida > Malpighiales > Erythroxylaceae > Erythroxylum > Erythroxylum acuminatum. Next base: position 6,295,797 of record JANKOD010000007.1, read on the forward strand.
AGATGAGCAACTAATCCCTATATTGGATATTTATGATAGTAGAAATTGGGATAATCTTGATAATAAAGTAAAAGATATTTTAGTTGAAAAAGGGCCTGTAAAATAATTGAATCTTGTGTTTCATTTAGATAATACCTCTCGACATTAGTGATAGAAAATGGTTAGTTTACTCTAAACATATATATAAAGTATATTGCTTTTATTGTAAGTTGTTCAAATCTAATAGCAAACGAAGTGCATTAGCAAATGATGGATTTAGATATTGGAAGCATCCTAGTGAGAGACTTAAAGAAGATGAGAATTGCATTGAGCATATGATTAATATGAGAACTTGGAATGAATAAATGTAAGATTGAGTAAAAAAAAACAGTTGATAAAGATTTGCAACAAGAAATTGTAAAGGAGAAAGAATGTTGGATTTGATGAGAATAGCTTCTGTAGTGAAATATCTTGCCAAATAGATTTTGGATTTTCTATGATCCAATGAGAAACTTTACTAAGATAGTAATGGTAATTTTTTAGGATTGAGATGATTGTTGAATTTGATGTAATACTACAAGATCATGTTAGACCTATTCAAAATCATAAAATTCATCATCATTATCTTGGTCACAAATTTCAAAATGAGTTGATTTCTCTATTGGCCTATAGTGTTAGAAGTTTTATCAAGGGGATCATTAAAGAGGCAAAATTGCTTTTCTATTATTCTTGATTGTACCCCATATTTGAGCCATCAAGAAAAAATAAGTTTGTTACTACGATGTGTGAATATATCAAATAAAAAATAAAAATAGAGGAGTAATTTTTAGAGTTATTAAAGGTAGATGATACATCTAGATTGAGACTTTATTATTGAATACATTTAATTCTCTTGATCTTAATGTCCATAATGTGAAGGGTCAAGGTTATTATAATGACTCTAATATGAAGGGAAAACACCAAGGGGCTCAAAAACGATTACTTGATATAAATCCGAGAGCAATATGCATTCCATGTGCTTGTCATAATCTTAATCTTACTCTTAGTGATATGACACATTCTTGTGTTAAAATTGTTTCATTTTTTGGAGTTGTGTAACACATATATGCATTATTTTTTGGAATTGTTTCATTTTTTGGAGAGTGTTTTGAGTTTTTACTTGGTATGGTTATTTGATATGATATTTTATTTGCTATTAATATGGTGAGTAAAAAATTATAGTCTAAATCTATGTGCATTAATGCTACTATAAAGCAATTAGAAGGTGTGATGGTATTTTTTGAGAAATATAGAGATGAAGGGTTTGGCTCTAGTGTGAATATTGACAAAATTCTTGCACATAAGATGAATGTAGAGCTTACATTTCCAACTAGATGTTATATTATTAGGAAAAGACATTTTGATGAAAATGATCACGATGGAGGAATACAGTCAGCTAAGGATTCTTTTAGAGTTAATTATTTTCTAATTGTTGTGGATATGAAAATTGCTTCATTGAAGAATATAATGAGCAATTAACAACATTTGAAAATATTTTTGGATTCATATTTGATTCAAAGAAGTTGAGGTCATTGGATGATAATGAATTAAGAGAATGATGCACTAATTTTATAACAACTTTTTCTCATGATAATGTGTTAGATGTGGATTTAGATGATCTTTTTCTGAATTAAAAGTGTTGCAATGACTTCCAAATGAGTTAATGTTATCGGTTGAAATTTAAAATTTGTTAATGCTGCAAATTGTTATCCAAATGTTTCAATTGCTTATCGAATTTTATTGACTATACTTGTGACTGTAGTATCAGGTGAGAGAAGTTTTGCAATGTTAAAATTATTGAAAACCTACTTGAGGTCATCAATGTCATAAGAAAGGTTGAATAGTTTAGCTATTTTATGTATCGAGAAAGATATATTGGACAATATTGATCTTGATAGTATTATTAATGATTTTGCATCTGGAAATATATGAAGAAATTGTTTTTTTTTTCATAAATCATGATCATCTATGTGTTTGTTAGTGCAATTCTCTTGTTGTTTTGTAGTCTAATATTGTTGTTCGATGGCTATTATTGTTATTTTGTTGTTACTGCTACTATTTTTAGTGATTTTATGGTTACTAACTCTTGCAAGATATTAGTATTAGCTAATGTTATGATCATTTAATGCTTTGTTGAGTATAAAGACATATGTATGGATATTAAATTTTAATAATACAAATATTCTTTTAAAGTTTACACATTTTTATATTATTGTTTTATTAGGACCTTTTTTTAACTTTGCCCAGGACCTATAAACGACCTTGGAGTAAAAATTATGGATATAAGAGCAAGTTTTGTGTGTGCGCGCGCGAGCGTGCAAAAGAAAATGGTGTAAAAAGGATTTGAAAAGAAAAAATGTTTGAGATTGGTGATTATTATGACTATGATGATTACCGTTGATTAGATCACTTTTATATACTAACAAATTTTCAAGAAATGCACGGATTATTTATTTAATATAGCAAGGGATGGTGAGAATGGTCACCAAAATAATGTTGGTTCATTTTTTGAAATTGAGTAACTCTTATATTACGAGACTTGATGAAAAATAAAGAGGAGCTTTAATGAATCCTTATGTAGACATTAAATTAGAACAAGGAATGATGCAGCCTCCCTATACATAATTGGTAATTGTTCATTCATTAAAACCGATATTAAGTAGATTCCATTGTATTTCTAAATCTCATTTACATAAACACAACTCCCCATGATCAGTATTAATCCTCCCACCAAAACTTTTAATGCACTTATTTATGCCCTCTTCTTCCTTGATCCATTTGATATACCCTGTTTCTGTCTCTTCTCTCTCAGATTTAATGGATATCACAAAACAAACACTACTTAGCATTCAAAGGACTCAATGCCCACTTGAGTTTGACTGGTTTAGCATTGACGACACCTTCGGCAAGTAAGTAATTTGCTTTGTTATGCAGGTATGTTATACAGGTAGAAGGGACCAATTTCCTACATATTCATATTGCATAACCTTTTTTTTTTCCTTTGATATATGATATCAGGATCTCTGAACTTCCACCGTTGAACAGTTTCCTGGAGGAGGTTTGCTGCTTGCCCCCGCCTTTGTTGAACAACAACAATGATTTCAAGCTACTTGAAGATGCGTCCCTTGAAAACTTTCCAGGAATACCTGTTTTTCATGAAAGTGTGGTTTTCGATGCAAAACCACTCATGATGTACCACCCCACAACCGGTTTAACTGCTTCACTTGGTCAGTGCCATGCTAGTGACATCAAAAGTGAGGGGACGAGTGGTGAAGTTGCACGGATAAGTTCAAGGAGTGAGGAAAGAATGGAGAGGAGTAGCAGTGGAAGGAAGAGACGTGTTCCATTGGAAATGGAAGAAATCCAGAAACACTTTGGGTTACCCATCACAAGAGCTGCCAAGGAGATGAAGGTGGGCCTAACGGTTCTGAAGAAGAGATGCAGAGAACTTAATATCACGAGATGGCCTCACAGGAAAATCAAGAGCTTGAAGTCTCTCATTAACAATGTCAAGGTGTGTATCTTATTACCACCATCTTGTTGTTAAATGAATTCCCAGATAGAGATTGATGTTTACTGTTAATATTACAGATCTTGACACATCGAGTCAAGGTTTTCAGAAGAAAATTTTCTATAAAAGCTTGCTAGATGATCAAATTAAACAGTAACCATCTGAACAAAGTCCAAATTTCAAGTCTTGGCTCCAAATAGGCTTGAGAAGTTGAACAACAAAAACCATTGGAGAATTACAGTATTTGTTTATTTTGTTTTTGTAAGATGCATGAAAATCTTAACGACTTGTGGTGGACGTAGGAGCTGGGGCTAAGTAACGAGGTGGCGATGTTGGAGGAACATAAAAGGTTGGTGGAAGAACTGCCAGATATAGAGCTAACAGACAAAACTAAGAAGCTCAGACAGGCTTGTTTCAAAGTGAATTACAAGAAGAGAAGGTCACTGGCATGCAGCTATGATCCTTAGGGCATCTTAACTTGTCTCTTTTGTCGTCACTCATCACCACACATAGTCCTGACAGCCTCGTAGCTGTGTTCGATCTGCCACACACAAATGTAAATTCCACATATTGGGGCCATTGGCCAAGCGACTCATTGAATTTAGAATTGAAAAGTCTGTTAATTCATCAGATGCATTATAATTCTGTTATATTTTTCAAATTGATATTTCTACATTAAAATCGATACTTTGCTTTCTGTAACCTATGAATATGATCCGGGAAAGTCAGAAGTAATACAGTTTAGATAAGAACAAAGTAACGAGTAAAATGTATACTTATGTGCCCAGGCGATGTGACTGGCCCAATTGTGACAGAGTAGAAAAAATATTACAGATCAATGAATATAACTCTTCAAAGAAACAAAAAAGTGTCAATCTTCAACGGCGTTGAAACATTTGTTAAAATCTTGGAAGTATCTTCGACGAGGATAAAGTATCAGCAGCAGCATCACGTGAAAGTGACAGCAGCAACTCTCTGTTCTTGGTCTAATGCAACTGTGAAACTTAGCCCTTGGTGCGTTTCCATAAGACCACCTGCTTAAATCCTTCAGATATGCTTGTCTGCATTCACCCACCAGAGACAACGTGTAATGGTATCAATTTAACCAGACAGAATTTTAACAATGAGCAGAGGAACTTAATTAGTAGCAAGAACTAAGTTAACATCTGGCGATCTTCCTCACTGGAATAATTGAGAAGATCACGGCCAGGCTATGATTTGTTATGTGTCCGAAAGGGTTAAACGTATTTTACATCATATGATGGCATAAAATGGATATTTGACTAGGAACTTACCCAAAAAGATGAGCCTGTGCGATGAAGATTGAAGAAGCTCGACGATCTTTTTTTTATTCTTGTGATCCTCACCACAGTACCGGTGCCACCACCATTAGTGTTAGTGTTATCAGTAGAACATGCATGGCAAACAGGGTAGGTAACACGACAACTATCCCCAGTTTCAGAATCTTTATTCTTCCTTAAGTTAACCCACCTACTGGATACGAATTTACTACTATCTTTACTCGCATGAAGAGCACCCCAACTCTCTTCAGCAAAGTAGGACTGAGACTTGGATGGTCCAAGCTGAGAAAAGTCTTGGGGCAAGTTGGCCACTTTGGCCTGGTTCAACAACCTCGGAGGCAATTGCAAGCACCTTGCAGCTTTTGGTTTTGAGTGACAGCATGGTCTTGGCCTGCCTGGTGCTTCCTCCCACTCAAATGGAATTGAGGCTGATATACAGATTGGCGGGGTCGCCGACCCTCTTGGCTCTTCCGGCTTGTGTGGAAGGGGAAACGATGAGAAATTTAGTACTTTCTCACTCTGTTCATCATTCACTGCCTGATCACACCCCATAGATTTAACCACTTGAGATCTAACCGCCTGAATAGAATAGAATAGAATTAGAAGTGAGTGACACGATCTAAGAGAGAAGAAATTAACACCAACCCAGATCCCGTTTTGGCAAGTTTTTATAGAGGCTAATGGTGTGAATGTGAAACTGTGAGAGCTAACGCTCCAGGGCGCTTCTAATTCACGAGAAATCGTCAAATTTGTCTAATTCTACTGGGTGGCATTGACAATGAAAACCGGGTCCCACATGAATAATGTTCAGTGATTGGAGATCGTAACTCTCAAGCTAACGGTCATTAGGCAGTTACTTTCATTCGAGAAGTCTACAAGTCATGTTACAACGTAGTACACAGAAGTGACATAGTTGGTGTCCTAATAACCGCTATCCAAACTACGCCGCCTGAGATGAAAAGACCCTATTCTTTTTTTTTTTAATTTCGTCAAAATAAAAATAGAGTAAATAGATAAGGTTACACTTCCACTCAAATCGTCTATTTCAGTTACTCTGCTTCAACTTTATTTTATTAAATCTTATCCATATTTTTAATTAGATTGAAATTAATTAATTGGTCTCTTTAAAATTAAAAAATTTTCTTAAGTAATTAAGAAAAGTGTTTCTTAATTAAATTTATTTATTTTTAATTTGATTAAGATAAATTAAATTTATGATTTTGTTTAGAGAATTATTATTCAATTTATTTAGAAATTGTTTTTTTGTTTATACAATAAG
>JANKOD010000007.1:6316990-6343460 GCA_026284645.1 Erythroxylum acuminatum
AACATATTATTTAATTATTTATTTATCTAATTGTAAACTTAAACCTTTAAACTTCAAAATATACAATTTTTTAAAAAGTTCGCCAAACACAACACAAAATAAGATAACAAAGCTCGCTAGCCATATTTCATCAAAAAGATTAAAAAAAGATCACTAATTATAATAGTCATTCAAGTTGAAATCATCAAAATCAAGGCATTTTAAATAGACCGGCCGGTTCTTTCTTTCACCGATTCAATGATTTTTACCGGTCCGACCGCAAAATGAACGAGTCAATCACTCACAAAAAATACGGGCTAAATCGGACCGTTTCATGCTCCGATTTACCGATTCTTTGATCCGACCCACCAATTCGATCCGATTTTTAAAACACTGACCTGAACTAGTAATTCTGGAAGTAATGCTTAACGGTTTCTGGACTTGTCCATGTCCAGAAAACCGTAATTTCTGGTCATGGACAAGTAGCCGTCGGTTATCGATGCGAAGTGTTCTCAAATTTGTTAAACATAATTAACTTGGCCAGGTATTACGCTTAATTAGTCGCGAACAAGTTGTTAGCCCAACAAAGGAGACCATTAGACCATGTCTAAGGCTTAAAACAACCGTAGCCGTCATTATTGCAACTCTAGAGAAACAACACCACTTCAAATATTTTGACTTTCCAATGGTTGACGGTCACATAAGCACGGTATGCATCCTTTTCCATTTAATTGCATTCACTGTGGATTGGTAGATCAGTTCATATTCCAGGCTATTTTGGACCCATCTAATCTTTTGTAACTTTAATAAACAATAAAAATTCATTTATGCAAGTATAACAATAACTAATAAATTCTCAAATTATTAAGATAAAGTACAAATTAAATAAAAGCTCTACAATTTGAAGTACACACACCCGGGGACGGAATTGTCTCCAAAAAATTTTCGCATGAAAAAATGATTATTTTAAGTTTTGATCCTATAAAAAAAATAAAATTTCGCTCTTAGTAAAATTTTGCCCCCATTAAAATTTTGACCCCACTAAAAAAAAATTCTGATTCCGTCCTTGACACACCTTATTCGTCATGCGTGGGATTCGAGACGACAGAATGAGGTAAGTGTCTTAATTGTCAAAGAACTCATGCATCATATTATAGAGGTAAAAATGACTAATGATAGGATTATGTCCTTAAAGATTGTGGTTAATGGTATTATTTTCAATATAATGTGTGCTTATGTATATTAAGTAGGGTTGAACAAATAACTTAAGTGTCAATTATAGGAAAAGCTAGATGAGATGATTTAGCAAATCCCTCCTGACGAGAGAGTTATTCTATGAGGAGATTTCAATGGTCATATAGGGACAACCTCGGATGGATATTTATGGGCTCGTGGGGGTTTCAAGTATAGTGATAGAAATGATAGCAAAACTACTTTGTTCGACCTCATGGTAGTGTTTGAGTTCGTGACAACAAACCCTATCTTTTTGAAAAATGAGGAGCACCTAGTGACTTAAGAGCAGAATCACGAAAACTCAAATTGACTATTTCCTCGTAAGGTAGAGCAATCGACCTAGTTGTAAAGGTTGCAAGGTGGTACCTAATGCATGCTTATCAACTCAGCATAGATTGTTAATTTTGATCTCATAATTAAGGGTTAGAGGAAGAAAAGAAGCCCTAGGAGGTGTACTAAAGTCAAACGGTAGAATCTGAAAGGAGATATTGCGGAACAACTTAGAGATAGAGTAATATATGGAAAAGAATGGAAATTGGAAGAGAGTAGTAACTATTTTAAGAAATACAACTATAGAGAGCTTGGGATGTTTCTAAAGAGCCTAGGGGGTAGTAAGATAGAGTCTTAATGCATATAAAGCTCTATTACATAACACCACAAAGGTAGAGAGAGTAGTTAATAGAGAAAGTTATGAACTAGTAAAGAGAAAGGCAAAGAAGATAATCTCAAAAGTTAAAGCAAAACTTAAAAGAAATTATATCAACTATTTGAAACTAAAAATAGAGAAAAAGACATTTTTAATTTGGTGAGAGTTAGGGAATAAAAATCAAGAGACTTAGATCAAATTTGTTGTATAAAAAATGAAGCAGGGTGGGTGCTCATGGCTAAAGGACAATATTTCTTTACGTTATCTTATCACTTTCGAGAGATATCGTAACTTAACTTATTTTTGAAAAATTATAAGGGAAGAAATTATAAAAAACTTTGAGGGAGATGAAGAGTGGAAGGATAGTAGGGCCTGATGGGATACTTATAAATGTGTGAAAGAGCGTAGACAAGAAAGGTCATACTTGGCTAGCCAAGTTTTATTTTTAATGTAGTATTTAAGTCTGCCAAAATGTCGGATGAGTGAAGACATAGTATGTTAATTCCTCTATATAAGAACAAATGGGACATCCAAAGTTGTAACAACTATAGAGGCATCAAACAACTTAGTCACACAATAAAGTTATGAGAGAAGGTGATTGGGAAGGAAGTGAGAAAGGATGCTTCTATCTTAGAGAACTAGTTTTTACGTTAGGAAGCTCCATGACAGAAGCTACACACCTCATTGAAAGAATATTGAAATATTATAGAGAAAGACAACAAGACTTATAATTGATTTTCATTATCTTAGATAAGCCTGTAATAAGGTATTTAGAGAAATTATATGGAAGCGTTTAGAAGTTAAGGCATTTTATATGATCTCTATACAAGTTATTAGGGATATGTGTGAAGATATTAAACTCCTTATTAAGTCCCATCCTATTTGCAATAGCGATAGATGAGCTCATCAATAATATCCAAAAGGATGTACCTTATGTATGTTGTTTATTGATGACATTATTTTAGTAGATGAGACAAAAGAGGGTATAAATATCAAACAAGAACTTTGAAGGGATACACCAAAGTCGAAGGGTTTTCAATTTAGCAAGACCAAGACTAGGTACGTAAACTATAACTTTTGAAGCCATAAGGTGACATTCGATGTGGAATTTAAGTACCTGAGATCCTTCATTCGAAACAATGACAAGATCGATGAAGACATAGATCGATGAAGACATAGATCATCGTATTAAATCGGAGTGACTTAAATGAAGGAGTGCATCAAGAGTTTTATATGATAATAAGGTTTCACTTAAGCTAAAAAGTAAATTCTACTGTTTAGCAATTAGGCCGACTATGCTCTATAGGGTGAAGTGTCGACTCATCAAACATATGCATAGGTAGAAGTTAATGATGAGGGAGATGAGAATGCTTCGTTTGATGTGAAATTTTACTAAAAAGATAAGATCATGAATGTAATGATAAGAGACAAATCAAAGGGTTAATATTAATAAAATTTAAGAGAGACAAGACTTAGGTGGTTCGGATATGTTACGAGGAGACACCTAAATGTTCTAATGAGAATATTATACTTAGAGACTGCAAGAGAAAAAAATGAAGGTTTAAGAAGAATTGACGGGAGGTGATAAATAATGATATGACTGTTAAAATTTACCAAGGACATTGTCCCTCAATAGAAAATTTTGACGTACTAAGTTATGAATAAATCATTTCATAGGTCTTTTAAATATTTTTTTTTGTATTTAGCTAAACATTTAAATATATAGTACTCAACTCTTAGTGATTTAGTATAAACATTTTCTTACTTAGTCTAAATATTTTGTTGCAACGACTTGTTTGATTTATTAATTTGCTTGTCTTTTTTCTTGTTTATGTATTTATTTACTTATTTTACTTATTTTACAGAACTAGTTTAATAAAAAATCTAACTTTTCTACTACAAATAAATCCAACTTATAAACGAGTCCATTGCGGGTTGATATCAAGATTGTCACCGGTATCGTTTCTTTGGAAACCGCGATCCAAAAGAGACGTGCATTTCAACGCTGTTACCATGCATATGAATCATTCAACATCTTAAATCATTGAAAAAAACGAGAAGGCTGGAGGCAACGTGAACGAGGAGAACCCTCTCCTCTCGCTGGAACTGTTGATGACAGCTTTGACATGGATTAGAGCAGCTGCCTTTGCTGCTGGCCATCGCTGGAAAAGACGTAAGCCAACAGCAGTGTCGAGAGCAATGGTGGCTGCAGCAAACGATAACCTAATTATAAGCAGCACGTCTACTCACGTGCCTCACAAAAAGGGTTTGGTGCGTTTAGTGCGCGCATCAAAATAGTCCCACCCTCACTTTTATTTTTTTAATGTTTTTATTAAGCCTTAATTTTAATTAAATTAGTTTAATTCAGATTAAATTAATTTAAATCTCTAATAAATTTGGAAAAGTATTTTTATCTGTTTTAAAAATATTTTCAAATGGTTATTTTATTTTATTATAATTTAATTTAATTTTTAAAGAGGTGAATTATTAAATTAAATTAATTATCAAATCAATTCCAAAAGTTAAAGTAATTATTTCTCTTAATATGATTAAGATTAATAATTAAATTGATTTTATAAAATTAGAATTAATTAGTTTCAATTATATTGAAATTAATTAAATAGAAAAGTAGTTTCTAAATTACAATAATTAGTTTTAATTAGATTGAAATTGATTAATTGGTCTCTTTAAAATTAAAAATATTTTCTTAAGTAATTAAGAAAGGTGTTTCTTAATTAAATTTATTTATTTTAAATTTGATTGAGATAAATTAAATTTATGATTTTATTTAGAGAATTATTATTCAATTTATTTAGAAATTGTTTTTATTTATACAATAAGTTTCTTTTTTTTACAAGAATTATTTTTCTTAGTTAAATTTTGAAAAGTGTGCTCATTTATTAGTTCAGAAAATTTTGATTTCTTTAGTATTTTGAAAATAGATTTCTAATTTATTAAGGAAAATTTTCTAATTAATTAAGAATTCAATCTCTAAATAAATAACGTAAAGGACTTTCTTAATTAAATTTCAAAAGTGTTTTACTTAATTTTAAAAGTAGTTTCCTTTAATATTAGAAAATAATTTTCTAATTAAGGAAAAATAATTTCTAAGGAAATTAAAAATATTAATTTCTAATTAGATTATAAATAGTTTTCTAATTATATTAGAATATATTACTTATATAATTTTAAAAAGGGCCTTTTTCTAAAGTATAATGAGTAAGAAGAATAAGTTATTGAAAGTTGTTTTCAAATAAATTTTATTAAAGGAGTCAAGATAACTTGAAATAGTTTCCAATTAGATTTGAAAATTGTTTTCAAATCAAAATAAATATCTATTTGGAATAGGAATTTAATACATTTAGGAATCAATGAATTTAACCTAATTCAATGTTTTAAGGAGTTGGAAATATTAATTTAGATTATAAGACAATAAATAGAATCAAATGATGCTTCATATTTTATACATATAATTTGATTATGAGTACTATGATTCATATATATAGTTTCTTGTTATGTTTGATGTTGGGTTAAATGAACCAAGTGGGAGAAATGTAGGCTTTTTTCTTGGAATCTTGGGATATTTCACTATTCAGAATCCGGTCCATTTAATGGTTTAACCCATTAATCATGCAAAGGTCCATACATCATCATTTTCATCTTTTATGATAGGCAGAGGTGATGAAGCGATGAAATATATTTTTTTGGTCTTTATCCTCAGCTTCACGCAACACTATCCAAACACCATCGAGTTGTGGAGATTAGAGGCTAGAAGATTCAAAAAATTTTGAAACATTGTTGGACAGTATCGGTGCAATAGCTGGAGGTATTCTTCTGTTATGTTTCCACTTGCTGAGCATTGTGAATAGCATGCATGTATTTTGTTTATATGTAAATAATTTTGTGTTTTAAGATGCATGCTTTACATTTGGTATTAGAGCCGTTGTGCCTCTACCTTGCATCTGAATCGTCTGAGAATATACTCCTCTATTATGCTTTGTTTCTCATTTTAATTTATGCCGTAAGAGCTGAGCATGTGTTGTTGATAAATCTTGACGTCTATGTACATGATGGATGTCAAAATTGTGTTTTGGTAATCCAGGTTGCACCCACTGGTGACAAGACGATGAAGGGAGGAGGGACGATGATGACGGTGTATGGGGCCTTCGGACGTCGCCAGCCATGCAACATCATATGTTTTGTTTTCTGGCGTGTCATGCTCCTTGGCTCGTCGTTGTCATCCCATCATTGCCATCCTCAACTTTTCGGCGACTTTCATGCACCTGGTTTGGTTGTCATCAGGTTATAGCCTAGTCACACCAACCCGATTTTTAATAATTAATTTCTTAATTCATTAATTTTGTTAATGTTAGTAATTGTTGGGTTAATCAAGCACCTAACCCATTTTGTTGTGATTTTAATTATAAAATCATTTTTGGTATTAATACTTTGTGAATATTAATTTTTAATTTGTATGCCTAATATTTGAATTAATTTGACAAGTAAGTTATAATTATTTAACTATTTGCACAAATTATATGTGATTAATTGAACATTGTCTGTATAAATTTATGATCATTATACATGTAAAATTAGATTAAGCAATTTTATGCATGGTTATTTGATTTATTTGCATTATTAATTACTTGATGCAAATGTTTAGGCTTTATTAAGCTCAAAGTAATGTGAGTGATCTACATGATTTAAATTAATTAGGAGTAGCCACAATATCTCTAATTAATTAGGATTATGTATTTAGTTTTAAGGTCACATTAAAACGTTAATATGATAAAATCTACCAACAGGAATTTTGTTATATTTGTATGATTAATTAGGATGAAATATCATATTATACTTCTTAATCTACCCATAAGAATTAAGAAAAGGAACATAATTTAATAGTTTTGTCATAAAGTTATAGATGAATCTAATTAAGTAGAACTTTAGCCCACATACAAGTCTTATGTCACTAGATTCATGTATTTAAAGCATGATTTACATTGGTAAAGCATGAATTATTGTTGGTCTCAAATATACATAACAAGCATGTATGTTTAAACTTGCAGTTACTCAAACTGTGAATATTTTTGATGCTAAGTGTGATATTCCCGAATTGAGGGGTGACAACTATAAGGTGTGGAAGTAGACAATTCTACTTCATTTGGGTTGGATAGATATAGATTATGCTATTAGGAAAGATGAACCATTGAGTATAACTGAAACCAATACTCCGGATGCTATTGCTCTTTATGAAAAATGAGAGAGATCTAATCGCCTTTACTTGATGTTTATAATCTTTCCTAGTATGTTACATTCTATGTACTCTGCACTAACAATACGATCCTTTCAAAATCTCTTATAACAAACATAAGGACATGTGGTCGATTAATGAACTGTTGACCATGCGTGTGCAAGAAGAGGAGAGGTTGTTGATGGAAGAGGGTGAAAGGGTGAATTTGACTGTTTCGAGAAAGAAAAGACAAGATAATGCCAAAAACAAAGGAAAAGGAAAATTTTCTCCTCAGTCCGATATAAAGAAACCATCAAAGTGTTTCTTTTACAAGAAGAAGGGACGATACATGAAGAAAGATTGCGCTAAATTTAAGAACTGACTCGAAAAGAAAGGTACTTCATTTTCATTTGTTTGTTATGAATATGGTTAATATTAATCATAACATATGGTGGATTGATTCTGGTTCTACAATCCATGTTTCGAATACCTGGTATGGTATGCAAAACCTAAGGAAACTGGTAGGAAGTGAACAATACATCTATTCAAGAAGCAAGACGAGTTCACAAGCCATTGGCATTTGCAGTTTAGTTTTAAGCAGTGGCTTTATTTTGTCGTTGGAAAGACCTTTTACGTTCCAAATTTTTCAAAAAATTGATTTTTGTATCAAGACTTGTACCTTTTGGTTTTTCCTTTAATTTTTCAGATTATGGTTATAGTTTATGTAATGGAACTGAAGTTACTGGTTATGGTACATTATCTAATGGTCTTTATCCCATTCAGTTCCTCTAGTTCACCACTGAGGAACACCGTTTTCACATCCATTTGATGAAACTCAAAATCAAAATGAGCTACCAATGCCATGATTACACAAAGAGAATCTTTGTTAGATAAGGAGAAAATGTCCTCGTATAGTCGATTCCTTTCCTCAATTCCTATGGAATGAAGCTCTAAAGAAAACTGTTTATATATTAAACCGAGTTCCAGCTAAAGTTGTCTCAAAGATACTTTTTAAGTTATTTAAGAGTTAGAAATCGAGTTTGAGGCATATATGCATTTGGGGATGTCCGTCTGAAGAGAGAATTTATAACCCATAAAAGAAGAACACCCAAGGACCATTAGTGGGTATTTCATAGGATATGCTGAAAGGTTTAAGCGGTATAGATTCTATTGTCCATCTCACAACACTAGGATTGTGGAATCAAGAAATGCAAAATTTATTGAGAATGACTTGATTAGTAGGAATGGTCAATTTCAAGACATAGTTTTTGAAAAGGACTATTATAAAGCTCAACCATCTAGTTTATGTGATAGATTAATTTTCGTTTACACTCCTCAAGTTGAAACGAGTGTTGGACAACCAGTTACTAAAGCTCCATAAGCTGTTAATACCAATCCAGTAGATTAAGTTGTTAATGAGGAACAACCAGAAATTGTTGAGCAATTAGTTAAACAACAAGTTGAGCAACAAGTTCTTTGAGAGGATGATGATACAACATTGAGGAGATCTACTAGAGTTGAAAGGTTAGCAATTCCTAGTGATTATATAGTGTATCTACAAGAGTCAGACTATAACATTGGAGCTGAAAATAATCCTGAAATATTTTCATGAGTTTTAAGGATTTAGACCTATGATATAATGCCATAACAGATGAGATGGATTCTATAACATCTAATCAAGTCTGAGATCTCGTTAAGTTGCCCCATGGTGTGAAATCCATTGGATGTAAATAAGTATTTAAGATAAAGAAAGACTCACACGAAAACATTGAGAGACATAAGGCAAGACTTGTTATCAAAGGGTTTACTCAGATAGAAGGAATTGATTACATGGAGACATTGTCTCCTGTATCTACGAAAGATTTTTTTTCATGTAATCATGGCATTCGTAGCTCATTTTGATTTTGAGTTGCATCAAATGGATGTGAACATGGTGCTCCTCAATGGTGACCTAGAGAAAGAGGTTTACATGAAACAACCTCAAGGATTCCCCTCTAGTGATGGTGAGCATTTAGTCTGCAAGCTTAATAAATCCATATATCGATTAAAATAAGCTTCTCGAAAGTGGTGTTTAAAATTCTATGAGGTTATCAATTCATTAAGTTTTGAAGAGAATATAATGTACCAATGTTTATAACAAAAGGTCAGTGAGAGTAAGACTTGTTTTCTTGTATTATAAGCGGATGATATTTTGCTTACGATGAATACTAAAAAGGTTTGCTATATGAGTTGAAACAATTTCTCTCAAAGAATTTTTATATGAAAGATATGGGTAAGGCATCTTATATCATTGACATTAAGATCCATATAGAAAAATCTCGAGACATTTTGAGTTTGTCTCAAGAAACCTATATTTTAGAGAGATTTTAGATGAAAGATTGTATACCAAGTGTAGCACCCATAGTGAAGGGTGATGATAGATTCAATTTGAATCAATTTCTAATGAATGGGAACACATGAGAACATTCCATATGCTTCAACTGTTAGAAGCCTTATGTTTGCTCGAGTCTGCACTAGACCTATCATTGCATGTACTGTTGGAATGTTAGGTAGATATCAGAGTAACCCAGGTGTTAACCACTGGAAAGTTGCAAAGAAGGTTATGAGATATCTTCAAGGCATAAAAGACACATGCTTATGTACAGGCGAACTGAGAACTTAGAATTAATTAGATACTCTAATTTTGACTTTGCTGGCTACATTAATTCAAGAAAATCAACATTCGATTATATTTTCATGATAGCTGGTGGAGCTATATCTTGGAGAAGTGCCTAGTAAACCTTGATTGCTACTTCTACTATAGAGGTAGAGTTTGTGTCATGTTTTGAGGTCACCTTGCATGGTGTATAGTTAAAGAGTTTTAAATTTGGGCTTAGAGTTGTTGATTCAATTTCTAAGCCTTTAAAGTTGTAACATGACAACTTGGCTGCAGTCTTTAAGGTTAAAAATAACAAGAGTAGAAATTGATGTAAGCATATCGACATTAAGTATTTATCCATTAGAGAATATGTCTAGGAAAGGAAAGTTGTCATTGAGCATATTAGCACTGAGTTGATGATTGCGAATCCTTTAACTAAAGGCATGCCACCTAAGCAGTTTAAGGATCACGTAGTGCAAATGGGACTTGGCTCCATAATGTAATTTTTATTGTACATTTATTACTTCAATGGAAGTCTTATTTAATTTGATGTTTTCTCATATGATTTTATGCACATATATTTGATTGTTTTGAGAAATATCATTTAGTTTGGACCTAGAATAAACAAATGGTTTATTCATTAAGTTTAAAGGCTAGTAATAGGAGACTTTATATATTATAATACATGGAAGATAATACTCGCTATAAGAGAACCTGTCGCTATGATTTATATATTTAGTTTCTTGTTATGTTTGATATTGAGTTAAATGGACAAAGTGGGAGAAATATAAGATTTTTCCCGAAATATTGGGATATCCCATTATTCAGAATCTGTTCCATTTAATGGTTTAACCCATTAATCACACAAACACCCATACATCATCATTTTCATCTTCTATGATGGGCAGAGGTGATAAAGCGATGAAATATATATTTTTGGGTCCCCATCCTCAGCTTCACGCAACACTAATTGGACACTATCGAGTTGTGGAGATCAGAGGCTAAAAGATTTAAAATGTTTTGAAATGTTGCTAGATAGTATCAGTGTAATGGCTGGAAGTATTATTCTATTATACTTCTGCTTACTAAACATTGTGAATAGCATACATGTATTTTGTTTATATATAAATAATTTTGTGTTTTAGTAAGCATGCTTTTGTTTACATTACCTCTAGGAGCTACTTGCCTTCCTTGACCATTTTTTTCTTTACCCTTTTCTCCTACTGATCATTCCCCTAATACTCCAAAGCCTTTGTTGCCCCTGTTCCCTTAAGTCTCCTAAGCCTTTTGGTTTAAAACCCAGGCCTTTCTCTCACTATAGCCTAATTCTAAAACATTTGGGATATCTGTGGTTTGTAAAATTAAGTCCACTCCAACTTTGCCCTCTTTTCCACCGTAAAACTCAATTCTTCCACTAATCCAAGCTCTTCTAGTGAGGATCTTTTAAAGAAAATGAGAAATTACAACTTAAAGAAGCTTTGGAATCAAGTTGTAAAAGTAATGCCCCTTTGAAAAAGTTGAAATATGAACTTGTGCATTTGGGTAATAAAGATTACAAAGTTTCATCTTATATGGAGGTTCTAAAAATAGGTGCTCAAAGATGGTGCGTAATTTTAGTATGCTAGTTCTTTGAAAAAAGATCATCTTTTCTAGTTGTTCAAACATGGAAAAAGAAGAATTTGGATAAATTACTCTTGTAAAGCATGCTCGAGTTCATTGATGAAGAAAGACTTCTTCCTCTTCAGGATCAGACGATAGTCAAGCATACATAAAGCTTTAAAATCTAGCCCTTAGCCTATATTGGGTAAACTGCTGTTACTATAAAAATAGAGGCCTAAATTATACCGATAAAAGATTAGCATAAAGAAGAAACCATTATGGAAAAACTTTTATAATATTCCCCTTTAAAACTAGTCCATCTTAAGGTTAACCTATCTAGCTTGCTCAATTGGGAGGTATGTGTAATTTAATAAACATATAGTACAATTTAAGAGGATTGGATACATTCATATATATATGGAAGTGGATATTCAAAAGCCATTAAGTAATACCCTAAAGATAAACATCTAAATGATATCCTTTCAAAGGTAGTTATTTCTCTTTCTTATCAATGGAAGCTAGAAGCAATGAAGGAAAGAAAAAGATGTAGAAGCCTACAGATGCTTTACCTCAAGGGAAAGTGTTGAAGTATTAAATTATAGCTTAGCTTAAATAGCTGAATGTTGAGGAGGGAGTCCCAAGCTTTGAATCACAATAAAGTGCTCATTAAGATAGAGATAATTCACCCAAATGTAGTAATTCTCATGTCAAAAGAAGCATGGTTTTTCATCTTACAACTAAAAAACTTGAGGGGAGTAATATATTTATTAATAATGATAACACAACAATTATTAGAAAATGATCTAGAGGGTACAACTGGATTGCCTAAAAAAGAAATTGAGAATGGATTGATGCAGAAAAAGTCCCCTATCAAGTATTAAAGAACAATCTTTGGCCAATCAAGAGGAACAAGTTGATATGCATGAACTTGATAAGCAAGTAACTAGAATTAGTGATAAGGGCCATGATATTTGGATTGATGGCAATGAAAGTTAAATATGTGTGAAGAAATTATAATTAGTGAAGTTGGAATTAAAAAAGCTTCATAAGGAGAATGAAAGGACCCATCTTGGTGTTCCTTTTCCAGAATCCAAGTGGAGCCCTCTCGATAACCCCATGATAGCCCTCCAGTCGATATTCAACCGAAGGGTTCCAGCAAAGCCAAGTCATTCAACTGTTGAAAACCTTTTATATTTTAAAGGTTGAAAGCGCGAAAAATAGTAGGACTTTTTTTATCATTTTATTCAAAATTTTGGCAGCATAATGACTGCATTTTGACATTCCCAAAGTTTCAAAAGCCTTTTAAAATTTTAAAACACTTTTATACTCACACCAATTTCTTGACTACAAAATTTAGGATTCAACTCCACTTACAAGCAACCCCAAACAAATAATTCTCAACAATCATTATAATAAACTTTAAAAAGCTAACACATATTCATGCATTTCATTTAAAAGCCTTTATAAACATCCATTCTTTACACATATTTTTCACATTGAGCTTGCAAGGAAGCTCAAATCATCAAAGGTACAGTGCTCTAATGGTATGTTGTTAGAAATTAATCCACAATGGAATAGATTCAATTTTCTCTTTGTCAAGTTCAAGACCAGGCACCCACTTTTGCACAAACATTGGTTGTCCTTAATGTGCCATGGTGCTGCCTCCTTTACCTTGATTAAAGAGTTATTATCAGTGAATTGAAAGAGGAAGGTGTCATCCTATGTGAGTGATACTTTGCTTAATCCTTTGCTTCCTTATATAACTTGTGCTCAATTTTGTACATATGGATGGTAGCACATCGTAAGACTACATAAAATAACTAAACCTACAACTATAGCAGTGAAAAATTTAGGTTGATCTTATAGAGATTAAATCCAATTACTCTCCTAAATTATCTGTATTAGTAAAACAGGGGGGGTTTGGCTTAATGCAAATTGGAAAACAAAGTAAAATTTAATATATAAAAGCAACTCAAATTAAACAGAAGTAAAGTGATAGAATTAATTAATGTTTTGAACTCCAATTCTTCAATTTAATCTTAACTTATACACAATTTCACATATATCATTGCATTATCATCTTCTTACCTCTCATTAGACTATTGATCATGAATTAACAACAAGCTCTGTTAATCTCAGTTTTTCCTTAGGTCGTAGTTAATCAAGAAGAGCTTGTTAATTAACCCTAATTATGAGATAACCTAATAAGCTCTCTAATTTTAATTGGAAAATCGCGTTACAAATGAGAAAAACATACCAATCTACGTAATAATTACACAAGCTCAGATTATTTATCAAAGGTTACGTTATCCTTAATTATTAAATACCGTTAGTTTCCACATACGACTTCAAACATGACTATTACATATTGTATTCAAGTTTTAGAAATGGGTTTTCAAGAAAAAGAATCTAATATAGCATTAAGATCTTTCTTACGCAATCCCTAACCAATAAACACATGATAACATAAATAATTCGAAAAGAGCGAAAGAAAATGATACATAATGATGATATGCTCAAATATGCTTCTCGGCATCGACTGCCCCTCCAAAACAGTGTTAGAAAGGTTAACTCTCCATCTTCTCCATCAATCTCCAAGAAAGACCCATGAGTAGCCTCTGAGATGTGAAAAATCAAAGAGAGAACGAAGAAAATCCCATTTGTTTTCCATGTTGTGTCCATCGTCACAACTTAATGCTTTTATAGTAAAAACCTAGGTTAAAAATGGGACAGGTGGAAATTATGTCATGAAATTCTATCACACATCATGACATAATTTTCATGGGTGTGACATTAGGTTTCATGGTCGTGAGACACTTCCCATAGCCATGACTTTGCATGTTTTCATTTCTTTTGGTATTTTCTTGCCTCCACTTCTTTTTAACCCTTCTCCTTTTTTCTCTATGAAGCCAATCGAGTGTAAATTTTAAGAAGATGGCTTATAAGTATGCTTTCTGCTCACTTTAGTTATTATACTTCTAAATTGTATCTAAGATCAAATATGAACTAGTGAATGTCTTAAGCATTTTAGAGCGTTAATCATTAAGCACATATCAGTGGAAAAATGGGTCTCTTGTTGCGAAATATCGTAGTTCCCAGTATTTTGCTCCTTTTTACAACAGCTCAAAAGGAGGAGTAACTATGCCTCGCTTGGCAACTGCTGGAAAAATGCTTCAGACTCATAGAAATGCCTCCATCGACTTCCCCAAAGTAGAATCTTAACCGTATTCTCATCTACTTCTTACCCAAAATATAATTAACTAACCTTAACTATGAAAATTCTTTAGATGCCTTCAACCCCATCCACCTTCAGTTGCCCTTACATTAGTTCTTCAGTGGCTATAAAGCCCCTAAGTTTAGGTTTCTTAAAGTTGTAATTTTGTTTTCCTTTTCCTATGAAGTCTCCTTTTTTGGATTCTTTCTTCTTTTCTCCTTCATTCTTCTTTTGTTAAGCTAGACCTTTTTCTCGAAAGAAGTAAAGAAGCTTGTCTTAGTTTCCTTCATCACTTAAAAATCTATTAAGACGTCAACAACAATGATTTTACCAACCACATCCTTCACATTTTACCTATGCAACTCCATTTGTGTCCATTGTTGTAACCCAGACAAAAAATTGAAAAGTTTTTAAAGGCTTGCAATGCATTAAAGGCTAGGTTATAAAGGCTTGCAATGCATGATTAGCACAACTAAAGCACCTGAAAATATTAATTTGATGTAAAAATTTGGTATAGAGTGATTGGAGTAACATCAAATTTGATGTAAAAAGATTATTAGAATATTATCTTTTATACTAAATTTAGTATAAAATTTTAGTAAAATGGTTATAGATGGCCTAAATATACATGGCATGCTATGCATGCCACGTTTGACGTACCAAAAAAAATATATTTATCCAACTTAATGCTTGGATGTTTCAAATCCATATATTTAAACAAATTCGTAAATTTAAGATTTGATTTGAAACTAGGACATTTCAATACTTTTTCCTATTCGTGTGTATTTGATGATTAGTATATATATAGTTTAGGTTTCACCATCCTTTTCCGAACTAATGCTTGGTTGAATAACCAAAATCCGATCTTTGAAGAATATACTAAAAATACTCTTGCAACACTAATTTTTCCATTTGCTTACTTTCATAAGTTTAAGGCTATTAAGTTAATACGATATTTTAAGAAAATCTTGTTTGTTGGAAATTAATTATCTTCCTTATAATTTTCAATTTCTTCATTATTTGAGCTTTCAATATTATAAGGATCATCGATAATATTTTAATTAAGAGTCTCACAAACTTTATTTATGTCCAGTTGATATTAAAAAAAAAATTCTCAGACCATCACATGCTCAGGCTCAGCACTCATTTAATAATATCTCTTAATTTCATTTCTTTGTTACAACTAATTCATAAGATTAAAGAATACGAATATGCTGGTGGTGTCCAAATTTCGTTACGTTTGTAGTGATACCTTCTACAGCAAGCCAGGTACGAGATTCTCTGTCTAATATTATGATATCTTTTTTCTTTGATGAATCTTAGCTATTCATTTATGCAGGTCCCGCGTTCATTTATACGGGACCCACGCGCAATGACGGAGGCACATGGAGCCCAATGAAGATTATTAAATATTTTTTATTTTTAATATATATATATATATATATCAGGACGGAGTTATTTAAGAATTAGTGTTGCATTGGGCTCTCTAAATTTTAAAAATATTAAATATTTAAACCCTTGTATCTTAAATTTCTGGCTCTGTCACTAATTGACCTGCTCCAACCTGTAAACTACTTTGATTTTTGGGGAAATAGCTTTGAAGCCTTCAACTCGTCGCGTAGCACCTTCAGACACGGCGCTGGCATATGCCGTGAAATTTGGTGCCAAGTTGGAGGAAGGTTCGTTAAGCAATCCGACGAAGAAAAGAATATGAATATAGCACGTCGTGATGTGGATGGGTTTGTCCATTCATAAAATATTGGTTAAATTTATTTCAATTAAGTTATTTATTAAAATTTTAATAAATATATATTTTAAATTTAGATACAGTAAAACTATGCGATTTTTTCCCCATTTTAACTATTAAGTTTGAAAATTATCACTATTTATAAAATTACTTAATTATCAAATAAAACCCATGAAATTCTCCTATATAATTTAAGAAATGCTTTAAAAATTCTGTATTTTTAAAAACTTTTTGACTTTTTTTTTGTGGTTTTCAATTTTCTAGAATTTTTTTTTTAAGTTTTGGTTAAAAAGTAACAGTGAAACGCGCGCAGTATGAGTTCCAAATCACATTATGATTTAATTCAACTCCTAAAATTGAATAAAACTAATTAAATCAAATATAAATTAATAAATTAAGTTTAATTGGAATCGGTTGGATTCAAAAGTTGAGTTGTATTATTAGATATTTGGTTAGTCTAGGTCGAGTTGGTGGAGTGGAAGAACATGAGACAAAGAGGTTTTGTGTTCGATTCTCCCTATTTACGCTCTCTCAATTGAGCTTATCATACAGGGTTTGTCTAGTGCGAAGTGCCCAATTGGCGTGATTTGTAGATTATTGTGTAAATCCGGAGATTTACCCAGTATACATTCAAAAGGTAGCGACTGTAGATTTATCCGTTAAAAAAAAGATATTCATATTATATATATTTCATTACATATTTTTAGCTAAAGTGTGAAAAAATATTTTATAAAAATTGTAAAAATAGAAAGAATTTTAAAGATTAAGAAGCAGACAAAAATATAATAGTTAAATAATATATATTATAATTGATAGTTTAAAGATATTGAAATTAAAATAGAAAAGGAATATAATTAACCATTTCCTTTAAATCAGTGGATAAAATATGGAGGATCTTCCAGATGGAATGATGTCATTAAAAAGATAAGAAAGAGAGATGATTAAAACCTTCCACTCCAAGCTTTTGAACTTTCAACCCCCCCTCTCCCCGACGCCACCGCCACTCGGAAGCTTCCAATATTTGTGGTCAAGATATCGACGCGGGGCCATTACTTTACACGTTCGCTTTAGAAAAATGACATTTAAGAGGAAAAGAAAAATGATGTTGTTGAAATTTCCAAATTATAAGAGAAATAGGACTCATATGCTCGTCAACACTTAAATAGCTTAAATAAAAATTTAAAATTATTATTATATTAAATATTTAATTAATTATTTCAAAAAATTGACTATTAATTAAATTTTTCGGTTGATCTTTTAGTATATTTATATAGTATAAATATGTCGACCTGTCGTAAAGGACTTACCTAGTATGGAGTACTCGATTAGTGTGATTTACAGGTTATTGTGTTAATTCAGAAGTTTACTCAGTACACATTCAAAGAATAAAAATTACGGATTTGTCCGTTTAAAAAAAATATTGTGTATATTATAAATAGGATTTTATAAAATTGAAACTTAAATTAACATGAGAAAGTTTAAGTAACACTTACAAAATTAAAAGCTTAGGGTTTTTTTTCCTTTATTTTGAAATTATTTAATGGCAAAATAGTAAAGCCGCCTAAGGTCAAGCCCCCAACTTGCCCTTAGACCGTGGAAAGTCGAGCTTTGAATGCAAGTTGAACGAACGCACGAAAGTGGATTACACACAAACCAAGCATACCTTAGTTGACCCTCTTAACTTATGGTTCAAAACTATTCCAAGTGGGAAGCAACCACTAATTTTAAATAACATTTCTTATTAACATAATTAATTATTTTAAGGATTTTCGTGTCTTAAAAGTTATAAATAAACTTTATTATTCTTCCTCGGTTTGTAATTAATCTCAATTAATCTTAATTTAAACCGGGCTAACTTATAAAAAATAAAATTTGTTCATAATTTGTCTATTACATTCGTAAAATTCAAACTCGAAACTTTAATTAAGTGAAATTAAATTAATTTCAAGAGAAGCTTTAGTATTTTATGAATGATAAACCTTTTCACTTGATATAAGACCAATGTCTTAAAAGAAATAGTGTATGACAATAACACAACCACGAGTCTAGAAAAATCCAAAATTACGTAGTCTTATCTTTTCGTCTTTATCGTCATCGTTGTCGTCATTCAGATAGAATCTCGCAAAAACGTGAGATATAAGTTGTGTAGTCTTAATCTCTAATTAATAAAAATTTACCGCTTTTTTAAAAACGATTTAAGAAAATAATAATGTTGTGAAAATGAAGTAAAGCCTTCCCTTGATCCACTTACCTCAAGTGGTCCTCTATTCGACAACTTGATGATTAAAATAAATTGCTATAATAAGCATGAAGAGAAAAAACGTGTCTAGGTGAGGAGAACTTCCATGTGACTAGTTGATTTCCACAAATAAAATACTTACAAATATTATATTTGTTTTCAAATCCTTGCCACCACTAGATAATACATTGTTTTTTTAATAATAAAACAAAATTTATTATTTATTATTATATTTGAGTAAGTTTGGGTATAAAAATAAGAATATTCTACCTAATGAGCATAGTCAATGTTTATTAAAAGGATGATGAATCAAATTTATTATTTATTATTTTATTTAATTTATAAACTTTTTAATTTTTTTAAAATTTAACAATTCAATTAAAATGTTATTTTTATTAATACTTTATCCTTTAAATTTATTTTTGATATAGTGACATTTAGAAAGAGGTATATAATTCGTATATAAAAATAAAATTTGAATCTCGTATAATAAATATATATTCAAAAACTATGTAAATAAGATATTACTAATATTTTAAAAACCAGACCAGAAGTTAAATTAGTAAGACATAAGGTTTAAAATTTTCAATTTGTTTTATACCGTCATAAAATTGAGTAAAGATCGAGTAAAATTGAAGAATTTGAAATATAATTAAAAGAGATTTTTCTTATTAAATAAAAATTAGTTGATTTATAAAAAGTTATTATTTTAAGAAATTGATTAATAATTAATTAAATTCTAATAAATTATTAAAATAAATCAAAGGTAAAAGTTAAAAATCAAACAGAAAAAAAGTTTATCGTTTCATAATTTTTACGGTTAAACCCACTTAATTTTTTTATCTTATCCAAATATTAATCTTCACATACTCTATTAATTTGAATTATAAAAATTTAAAAGCTTGAATACTTTTTCTTTACAATTCATTACTCCCTCCTATTCAAAATAAAAGTTATTTTAAAGAAATTTTAATTATTCAAAATAAGTATCGTTCGTGACTTTTCATATATGTTTATAATTTTACTTCCAAAATTATCCTTTAATTTCTCTCACATCTTAATTACATAGATTACACACATTATACTTTCTTAATAAGTGTGTATCCCTCTAAAACGACTTTTATTTTAAATAGGAGAGTATTTTGTACGAGAAAGCAATTAAGACTTCAAATTCAGCCATAAATGCCAAAACCTTACCTTTATAATTCCAATGTAACGCCTTCTGAATTCAAATTAGAACTTAATATTTTTAAATTAAAAATAAAAAAATCTAAAGTATACCCTCCTTGACCGACGCGACATCACCCTTCCTCTCCGCACTCTCCACGTGTGAAAACAAAACCCTCCCTCGTTATCTCCGACTTGTCCCCCAGTGGAGGCGAGTGTAATCCACTCAATTTAGCCGCGCGTGTTCATAAAATCCAGAGACTCCCCTAAGCTCTCCAGTCATCTTCACATGTAAGAATCTAAATTTCTTGCGAAGACTTGGCTTACCTCTCCACTAATCACTATTTGTTTATATATATTCTTCCAGGTAAGGTCTTCCTCTGCAACTACACACCCCAAAACGAGACCTCCTCTTTGTTTCCATACAAACCACCGCTACAACCGCCGTCATCGACGCCGGTGTCTCTCTCTAAATTTTCGTCTCAGAAAACGCGCTAATTTTTGCACTTACGGACAAGGAAGGAGAATAAAAGTTGAAGAAAATCACAGCTCATCCCAAAAACGTCGGTCTTTCTAAAGCCCGAGTAACACCGAAAACAGGGAACTTTTGAAAAAAAGAAGGGTAAAGAACGAAACTTTATCCGAATTGGCTAAAAGGGTTTGCTTTAATTTCCAAGAGAAGTAATGGGGCAAGTTGGTGTGATCGAGTTGTGATAGTGAGGGGGGTTGGTTGATTGGTTAAGAGTCAATTATGGGGATTCCAGCGAATGGTGTTGCCGGTGGCGGAGGCAGTGGAAATGGTGCGGCGGGTGGGTGGAGTTGCTGTGATATGAGCATCAAGTGTTGGTGTAAGTGGAGGTGCGAGCAAAAGCATCACTACCATAGATTTCTGTCTCCATTTTCTTCGGGTTTTGTGTTCTTTTTAGGCTGTTTGGTTTTGTACGGATCGATTGGTATGTTCTATCTTTGGCTTGCGTTCAATAAGCCATATGTACGTGCTGGTACTGGTATGGACTTCAGCTCCTTCGGTTGTCAAGAGGACAATGAGGGTTCGTGGTCTGTTGGTGTGTTCTATGGAGATTCTCCTTTCTCTCTAAAGCCAATTGAAGCTGTAAGTTCTTTTTTGTTAATTTGTCTCCTTTCTCTGCTTTCCTCTGTCGAATTGACGCTTTTTTGGTAAGTGTCAAGTCGGTTTTCCGAAATTCTTGTTCATTGGAAGACTAAACGAAGTTTTTTTATTTTGTTTTCTGATGGAAACAAAGTAGTTTTCGATAATTTCTACACGAAAAAAACCACTGTACATGTTATTGCTTTTTTTTAAAATCACTTTAGGTTCGTACATAGTAATTACCACTGTTGTGTATCTGACTCTGACGTCCTTGTGTGATGGTATAATTTCTAAATACTGTTTTTTTTTTCTTTCAGAACAGTGATTGTTTTTGGACTCCAACCCTTTTGATATTTTTAATAGCTCTTTACTGGTTTCGCTCTGCATCAAAACTACTGCCTTGAGATTTCACAGTTTTCTGCAGAAATACTTGTTCATTTTATCACACTTGTTTGATCTTTGTTCACCTTAATATGCAGATAATTGCCTGTTAACAAAGAACAAAAGACAGTTTGTGAGTTGTTCTTTTATGTACTTAAGTTTGGTTTCTTTTTTAATAGATGAATGTATGGAAAAATGAAAGTTCAGCCTGGCCAGTGGCTAACCCAGTTATCACCTGCGCTTCAGTTTCTAATGCTGGTTTTCCTAGCAATTTTGTTGCTGATCCTTTCCTTTATGTTCAGGTAAATGTTTGTCCATTTTCTACTTTTTATAATCTGGAACTTGTGTCTTTTTCATTGTTCATATTTGGGCTTGCTTGTTGATACAAAGTAATATAAAAATTTCCCCTCTATTTGTTTGGGGAAAAAAAATCACTTACTCAACATCATCTTCTTGTACTCTCCGTCACTTCTGGTGTATATGCAACCTTGTTTTGGACGAAAGTTGCTGGCACGGTTGTTACCGTTTCAACCCTAGAAGGCCTGCGGTGTTTGTTTATGTTGGTTGGTTCTTGGTTCTTGATCTTGATAAGAACCTAGTAGCTTTGAAGAATCGTGGAATTATATGACCTGGTCATGCAAATTTTGAATTTACTTGTTGGTGGCCTGAGGAACTAATAAATATAACAATAAGAAAATTGGACTTTTGGCCAGGTTGTTGACCTCTTCTTTTAATCTTTCTGTTTGAAAAGTTCAAATCCTTTATGAACCTATGGTCTTTAGGACCAGCTCCTTGTCCTTTTTTTGGTCCCATCAAGTATTGCTAGGATGTATAGTTTTTTGTTCCAGAGATGCTATTGTTAATAAGCTTTATTTTGTTATGAAAATGATCTTAATTTTGCTTATGTTGACTTGATTCAGGGAGATACTCTGTTCTTATTTTATGAAACAAAGAACTCAATCACCATGCAAGGCGATATCGGAGTTGCGAAAAGTACTGATAAAGGAGCATCGTGGCAACAACTGGGCATTGCTCTGGACGAGGATTGGCATCTTTCTTATCCCTTCGTTTTTGAATACCTCGGCCAAGTAATACTATAATCCTTCTGCATGCAATCATCCTTTGATTCATTTTGGCTCCTTACTCTTCGGTGTTTATGTCAGTATATACCAGTTATAAAAGCTGATGTCCATGATTGCTAATGGTATCTCCTAAGATGAAACTAACTCGGATCGTTTTAAGTGGGTGGTCACAGATTGTTTGATACAATGTAGCATGAATGCCAAAGATGGAACTACATAGTCTTAAAAAATATAACAGTTCAGATAGCCACCGTGTTCATTTGATATTTTTTCTTTTGATCTGTGGTTTTGCAATGTTTGTATTTGGTTCTAACACTTTGTTACTTGAGGAGTCTAACATGGCTGTACAAGTTGAGCCTAGTAGTAACAGTGGAGTTTGGTTTTATAAGCTTTTTCCGTCTGTTTATTATTTACTCTGTCTTGCAGATATACATGATGCCCGAGAGCAGTCAGAAAGGGGATCTTCGTCTTTATCGAGCAGTAGATTTTCCACTGCAGTGGACACTGGAGAAAATTCTTATAAAGAAACCCCTCATCGACTCCTTTATTGTTAATCATAGTGGAGAATATTGGCTTTTTGGTTCAGATCATAGTGGATTTGGAGCAAAAAAGAACGGACAACTGGAGATCTGGTATAGCAACTCACCCTTGGGTCCTTGGAAACCACATAAGAAGAACCCCATTCATAATGTTGATAAGAGCATGGGAGCAAGAAATGGGGGTCGACCATTTATGCATGATGGAAATCTTTATCGTGTTGGCCAAGACTGCGGTGAGACATATGGACGAAAAGTTCGTGTCTTCAAAGTGGATGTTCTTACCAAAGATGATTATAAAGAAGTTGAAATTCCCTTGGGTTTTGAAGAGTCAAATAAGGGACGAAATGCTTGGAACGGTGCTCGTTACCACCATCTTGATGTGCAGCAGCTAAATTCTGGTGAGTGGATAGCGGTTATGGACGGAGACCGTGTCCCTTCAGGAGACCCAACACGTCGGTTTATCCTTGGCTGTGCTTCAATTGCAGCTGTTGCTGCAATCGTTGTATTATCTGGTGTGCTGCTTGGAGCTGTGAATTGTATCATCCCTCTCAACTGGTGTTCGTATTATTCAGGCAAGAGAAGTGATATACCTTTTGTTTGGGAAAGATCAACAATTTTCTCTTCAAAGTTGAGACGGTTTTGCAGCCGCTTAAACAGAGCGCCATTGTCTCTCCGAGGAAAAATAAAGCCAAGTACATGGGCAGGAAAACTGGTTCTCACTGTCTTGTTCATAGTAGGAATTGCATTAATGTGCTTAGGTGTCAAATATATCTACGGTGGCAGTGGCGCTGAAAAGGCTTACCCTATAAATGGGTACTACTCTCAGTTCACTTTACTGACAATGACTTACGATGCTCGCCTTTGGAATTTGAAGATGTACGTAAAGCACTATTCAAAGTGCTCCTCTGTCAAAGAGATTGTTGTAGTATGGAACAAAGGAATACCTCCCAAATCAGATGATCTGGACTCAAAAGTGCCAGTTAGGATCAGAGTAGAAGATCAGAACTCATTAAATAATCGGTTCAAAAAGGATCCGATGATTAATACTCGTGGTGTCCTTGAGCTGGATGATGACATTATGATGAGTTGTGATGACATAGAACGTGGTTTCAATGTGTGGCGTCAGCACCCGGATCGAATTGTTGGATTCTATCCCCGCCTCGTCCGGGGAACTCCGTTGAAGTATCGGCCTGAAAAATTCGCACGGACTCACAAAGGTTACAACATGATTCTTACTGGAGCAGCTTTCATTGATGCAAAAGTAGCTTTCGAGAGGTATTGGAGTGAGGAAGCTAAGGCAGGTAGACAACTGGTGGACAAAATTTTCAACTGTGAGGATGTGCTGCTAAACTATTTATACGCAAATGCTAGCTCATCCAAGACTGTTGAATATGTGAGACCGGCATGGACCATAGACACATCAAAACTCTCAGGTGTTGCAATTAGCAGGAACACACAAGATCACTACAGGATCAGAAGCAATTGCCTCGAGAGATTCTCCAAGATGTACGGAAGTTTGGCTGTTAGAACATCGAAGTTTGGAGGGCGAAAAGATGGCTGGGACTTATAGCACAAGGTTATCAACCTCTCATTCTTCTGTGACCTGTTCAGTAAATTCTTCTCTTCCATCTCTATAGGTTTCCTACACCCCCTTTTGGAGGATTTTGTGGTGGTGGGGTGTGTCCTTTTTGATAGTTTGCAAGATGTACATTTAGTAATCTTTCTGAGTTGTTCCAACATGTATATTATTGGTACATCTGAGTTTGGCTTCTTGTTGTTGACTTTGGATCCATGTTATTGAGTTACTAGGATTTTACAGAACGATGGTTCCATTACAGTGGGAAGTGAAACACTGGACTCGTTATTTTTTCCGACCACTTTATGTTCTTGTCAAGTTTCAAGTATAGTCTAAATCTGTATTACGCATTACAGGTTCATCCATGTTTTTTGGACAAACTATTGAGTTGGAATGGTCCTGTAGAGGAAGAACATGCTCTTTGGACCACTTAGGACAACTTTACAGGCATGCTTTTCTTCCTGTCTTCGTCAAAAAACCAGACTATTGGTACTTAAGATGCATTCTCGTCTCACGTTCTGATTGTAGTGTTTGTCCTCTATCCACCTGCTAAATTGAAATCAGATCTTCTGTTCGGTTTTACTCTGTCTCATAAAATCTTAACCATTTATTTTGTGAGATCCACGCGGGCCCTATGCGGACTTCACATAAATAAATAACTGAGATTTATTGGATATAATAAGACACCATAATATTGGACAGAAGATCTGGATTCTGCCAAATTAGTGCCTATCCTAAATAGCCTTTTTGGGTTTGGTCAAGTATACTAAATTAGTCGGCTCAGGTCTAACTTAACTCAAAGTTAACCCCGAAGTTAATAATTCAAGTTAAGTTTGTTTGAAACTATGATTACAAAGCAGAATCAATTCGAGCGGTTTAATTCTTTTAATTAAAAATTAATTAATTAATTTTTATAAATTAATATATTGTTATAAATTAAAATAAACTAACTAATTATTATTTAATAGACAATTTTTTAATTAAATTTTATGTTAATTCTTCAACATTATTCAATCTTTAATTGATTTTATGACGGTCTAATATTGATTGAACCTTTTAAATTTTAATCTTCTTATTTTACCAGTTTAACTTTCTAACTTTTAAAAAAGATTAGTTTGATTTTTTTAAATTAAAAAAAAGTATTAAAATGAGTTGTATTGTATAGAATATTAATATTAGATTTCGTGGTGAAATCTTAATTTGTACGGACTGACACGAAGATAAAATTTAAAACATTAAATCAAAATTGTAAATTAAAAATGTTTAACTAAAAATTTAAAAATATTTTAATTAAAAATAAAAATTTATTTATAGGAAATAAAATTATTTAATCAATAT
Organism: Erythroxylum acuminatum; assembly: GCA_026284645.1. NCBI lineage: Eukaryota > Viridiplantae > Streptophyta > Magnoliopsida > Malpighiales > Erythroxylaceae > Erythroxylum > Erythroxylum acuminatum. Next base: position 6,342,707 of record JANKOD010000007.1, read on the forward strand.
CATTCAGTAATTATTTTATAATTTAAAAAAATCAAAACTATGATTCGTGATAAAGTCAACATATTCTGTGCATTAAAAAAAAAACTATGTATGTCTTCCGAGCTTAGCCTAATTTGCTTTGTTCGTATAATCCATAAATAGTCAACCAGGACCAAAAGGCCGGCCCGCGGGATTATATATAAACTGCCTTACGATCAGTTAAAGTAAATAATATTTATTATCATGCGATATTAACAAAGTTGATATTATTATATTCTTGTTTTTCATGGTATTGCCAACTTGAACTGAAAATGACAGAGTATTGAAATAGTGACCGTTTGAATCAACTTTTGGAAGGTTAATAAGTATTTTTTTATTACAAAAACCTTTTTTTTTAAAATAAGTATTTAATTGTAAAATAAAAAAGAACTTCTTTAATATATATAACTTTTTTGACTGCCAAAATATAACTTTTTTAAAAGTTCAAATTTGGAGTTTATAAAAAAAGTATTTTTTAAGGTAGATTTTCAGATCAATTAATGAGCCTATTTTTAGTCATTTTACTCTTATATTTTACACATAATTCTCACAATACTCACCAATTAATCTTCACGTTTATTTTGAAATTTATATAATATTATTTGTCTTTTTTATATGTTTTAATATTTATTTTTTATATTAGTTTTATTTATGTTATCATTCATATAAAAGATTTGGTTAGATATATTTTCATTTATGTTTCATATGGTTTAAAATTATATAATAATTAATATAT